>JAXGGA010023874.1:0-12867 GCA_038373865.1 Uloborus plumipes
TAAGATACTTTAAACAAACTACACAAATGGCACTAACTGCTGCAAAAACGAAACACAGGAGGTGAGAGAAATTTAAAATGACGGAAAATATGAAGATTAATTAATGAAAAACAAGGTGTATGATAAAATGAGCAGAGATAAAAGAGAGAGAATTTTTTTCTTTTTTTTTGAAGTTATCACCTAAGTTTCATAAGTAAGTTTAGAATCAAGCTAAATAAAAAGATAAATTAGGAAAAGAAATAGAAGAAAATGTAGAACACAAAAGAGCTCGGTTTCATATAGCACCTGACCCCTATTTTTTTCTTTTTAAATTGAAATTGTGAAAACAAGAACTCCTTTGATTTTCTCTCCGTGTACGGCAGTTAAATCAAAGTGCTTGCCAATGAAAACAGTAAACATGGTTAAGTAATTTTAGACCTGATATGATCTTGAGAGACACACACTATATAGGCTGTGAAGATATCAAAACTCCTTGGAATTAATGATGACTCTAAAGAATAAGATGATAACAAAACATCTGCAATACCCCTAGAAGCTGATGCATTATTTGTGAAACAATATATAGAAATAATAGCCGACAGAGTGGTATAGTGGTTAAGACGCTGGCCTCTTACGCCCAAAAGCGCGGGTTCGAACCCGGCTCCAGTCGGTGGATTTTCATGATGCAGGAAATCGACAGCGCTCATGTCGTATGATTATGCGGCATGTAAAAGATCCCTCGAGTACTTGTTTGGCTTCTAGTATCTCTTGGCAAAATTAAATTCCTAGTGCAGTTTCGCATCGAATAGAGCCCTGGTGCCTCCATCTAGTGGGGAAACTGGGCGTCAAAAATACTTGTGGCAATTGCATCTCGCCGATGGTGGTGCCACATGAAAGAGTGGATGCCGCTTTGGGGAATGCACTAGGTCTGCAAATGGCAAGAAGCTAAACGCAGCCCCATTTGAAACAAACAAACAAAAGTATATAGAAATAAAAATTGACAAAGCAAATTTGTGGAATTGAAACATAAGTATGTTTTTTATGCAGCAAATTACAGTATAATATTTCCCTGTGCAATTACCAGAAATGCTTCATAAGAGCCTACACTGCATAATGATATTGCAACATTTTTTCTCTAAAGATTTGAAGAACTTCAATATTAGTGAAGAAAATCCAAATCAAAGGATTTTATGTACTTATTTTTTGCACCCTGCAAAACGATTTTTACATACTGCACTTCAAGAAATGGGAAAATTTTATAGCTATCACCACCGGATTTGCAGCTGTGTTATCAATAGTTATATTTGAATAATATTTTTAAATAAATCAGAAGCTGGAGCAGGTAATTAGCAACAACACTTTTTTGGCAGTGATAGTTTGAATCACCAAAAGTTCAAAACTCTTTTTCAAAGTCTAATTCAGTAGAATATGTTCTAAAATTGAATGCAGCAGGGAGAAGGCTCTTGTGAAATATGCTGGTCAATTTTATGAGGATAGGTTAGTGGCATTCAAAAGTATAAGAAGCTAGTTATTGTAAAGTTTTGAGCAGTAAAATCGTTGGAACTGGTCTGAAATTGTGAATGAAATTTATTATTCACAAAAAAATGCAATGCAGAAACTTAACGCACTAGAAAAATAAATGGGGCATAATAGTTTTTAATTTCATGAAATTACATTAAAAATGACTTTTAAAACTTTATGAATGTACTTTTCTTGTGATTTAAACACAATTTTACAATTTTAAACAAAAAAAAGTGTTAATTTTATTTTTAACCCGAAATAATTAATTGTTGTCCCCATCTTTTGTAGACGTAACATCAGTCACAAAATCTTAGTTACATCAGTCACGGGTACAAAATAATTTCTATACTTTCCGTTTTGAAGTTTTTTCGATGAAGCAAGGTATTTTTATAAACTTTAAGAACTGTGTTTTAAGGGGGGAAAACTGTTTAGTTTTTATGTTTTTACTTTGGAGAGGATTTCAAATTAAACATAAGTCAATTCTTTCAATGTCTCTTCTATGTAACGCCAGTCACATTTTTTTATTCCACTTAATTTCCCTCAAAAAAAAGTTCCTCATGTCTAACTTCATGTGTGGGGGCATAAATGCACCATATCAAGATATTTTTGACCAATTTTGCCAGTAATAAAATTTAATTTTAAGAAAGAGCTGAATTTAAAAGGTAAAAATGTAGTCGAATTGTAACGTCAGTCACCGTGGAATGGCCCATATGCAAGTAGTGACACATCCAAGGGATTTAAAGATGTAGCCACTTCCGAAAAACAAAAATTATTTGTATCGATTATGTCTCGCCATAAAAGAAGGCAGCACTTATACTGGTACTGATTCCGGACTGATTTCTTAGGGCCGAATTCAAGTAAAACACCATTGCAATCGCTTCGAGGCGATCGCAATAGACCAAAATTGCAATCGCTACTGGAAGTAGACTTACATTAGAATCGCATCTCCTAGCGATTGTAACGTTTCACTTGAATCCAAATTTGAGAATTTACGATTGCATTGGTGAGTTGCGATCGTCCGTGTTTCACTTGAATTCCTGCCTTAGAGAATATAATATGTGTATCATTTTTCTCCAATTTTTTTTGCCATTAAGGTGCCATTAAACGAAAATCGATAAAACATTTTATAGACACTTATACCCCGTTTGCACTGTGAAATACAAAGTACACTCAATCCTTCAATACACTTACGAGTTAACTGTAAACTGTTTAACGTAAAAGATACTGGCTCATTAAGTAACAGTTTCATTGCATTTCAGTAAAATAATATTTGGAATTTATTTTAAAAAATAATTACAAAAAAAAATGATGTGTCCCTGTTATGTTTCTGTTTTTCAGGGTTAAAGGGGTCCGGCTAGATTTTTTTTTATATTAAAGAAATTTTTTGGGAGTGCCAACTAGCTCATTACGCAACTTCTGCTCACTATCTAAAAATGGATTTCCAAAAAAAAGTTTTCTGGGCCCACCCTATTGTTTATATATAAACGCGCTGTACTCTATTCTAAATAGGACTCTAGCACTGCAATCGTTTACTTGCTTCGGTACAATTACCTGTAAAAAAAAATCTGTACTGTAAATGCTTCATTTCATTATAATATTTACTTAAAATTTTTCATGAGTGCTAAGAGTGCCAAAAAACTGGTAGCATATAAAATTAGCATACCAACGAGCGGCCACAGCAATGGGACAGCACAACTCGTATATTTAATGTAGAACTTGGGTTAATCCTAGTTAAGGGTCAGAGATTAGGGTCATGTTAAGAAACTACCCATACATGTAGACACAAATCATGGACTTAATAAATAATATATGTCTCATAATTAAACTAATTAACATTAATAAAATCACTTACCAGAGGACTGTTTTCGCAACGACTAAGATTCATACTTTCATCACAAATGTGGCTCTGAAACTAAACAAAGTGGCGTTTCAACACTATTCTTGGCAATTTTGACAAATTCACACTGATTACGTTGAACGGCAATTATTTTCTATTTATTTTAATCTTAAAAGTTTTTTTTTATTTCAAGAAAAAAAAATAGCTTTTTTTTGCTGTTGAAGAAGACATAATAGGCATTAAAGATGACAAAAAAAAAGCTTCAGCTTTGATTAGATGTTTTAGCGAAATATACAGCAAATGCAGCATGATGGCATGAAATTTGATTTGATGGTTGAATATATTGTTTGTTGTTTTGAGTTTTTACCTTTTAATGGACATTTTGCAATGGCTTTGGTACTAATCTTTTAGAATAAACTCGCAGACAATGTTTCCATACCATTCGCAATTATACTTACTAGAATGCAATCTTTCTTGACAACAACATCATGACGTCAGCGTGACGTTTGCGTGACGTTAGCCTATGAAAACCAAGCTAGATAAAACGTCACAGCCTACTTGGAGAATTGGAGGAGGATCGCTGACTGCTTGTGAGCTCTTATTGGCTCCACCCGTAGTGACGTTCAGTGTCAAGTTAAGTTGCATTCTAGTGTATATATTTTGCGAAATGAATTTATAGCAACGCTATATTTTCGTGGTCGTATCGAGTTTTCAAAATTATGGCTGTTATTGTACCTAAAAAAAATATCAGTGCCTACTTTCTTTGCCAAATAAATTAGACCCGCAAAGCCATGAAGCATTCAAATATTTTTTGAATACGCCGTCAAAAATAAAACAAGCAAGCCACAACTTAAATAAATTAAAAAAATCATTAATACGTAAAATAACCTACACACTCTACGATTTATCGCTAATCTTGAAAAATTTGCTATATTTAAAAACTAGAGTTACCCGCCACGGCTTTGCCTGTGGTAAAATTTAAAGGATTTTCGCTGTTGTCGCTGTATCCATAATAAACGAATTAAAAAAATTAAGTGCAGTTCCCGCTTGGCGAAACCAAGGCTTCACTAGATAGCGTTTTATACAGGCTGCTTCATTTGATCAAAATCTTTGGGATAAAAACGGATGCATGTCGCCTAGCGACATCTACCGAATTTTGTGGTAACTAACATTATAAACAAATCAGATAATAAAAGACAAAATTAAAATTTAATTTGTTGGCGACAATTTTACAATTTGGCATTCAATTCTATTTTATTATATTTTAACGTCATTTAATAGCTTGTTCGATTTGCTGGTTTATTCTGCATTTTAACGGCTTGTTTTAATTAGTTAGCGAATTATTTTTCATTTTAATTGATTCTAATTATAATTAAACTATGAAACGACACTGGCACCGCAGAGCGATAAATGGCGATTTTGGAACGATAGTTCCATCAAAACTTTTGATGAGTTTAGATTGTCAAATTAATTTGTTTGGCGAGTTTTTTAACAAGAATTCTCACATTATTTCGCAGCTTTTTTTTCAGTTGGCCAATTATTTTACTTTCAAGTATTAAACGTATGTGTGAAATTAGAAACAAAAAAGGGAAGATTTCGGTGATTGGAAGTCTGGTTATCTTTCCCTATTGGCGTTAAATCTTTGTGGCCAATTTATGAGCGAGGGAAATACTTCCTTCGCAAACATAAACTAAAAAGCAACAAAATAAAGTAATTATCGCCAAAAATTTGGCAACCACACCAGATTCCCAATTATCGAAATATTATCAATGTGTGAAATTTAACATAAAAAGAACATTACCTTTTAATGTTGTGTAAATGAAAAAAAAATTACATTTGGTCGTCGTAATATTGTAGTTTTGTTTATTTTTTTCGTACTTGTATTGCTCTTTAGTACTAAGCGATTATATATGCTCATTTCGTTGTTACTAAAGAAATTAATATGTTTTGTTGTCAATCGTCTTTCCGTTGAACACCAATCGCTTCATTGCAGGGCATTCATTCTGGGGCATCAAAAGGAAATGTCTCTGCGAATAGATTCGCCATTTATCGCTCTGATGGGTCAACGCTATCAAAATGAACATCTGAGCTTTTGCGTAGCAATTAAGATCTCGTGAGCAACAATAATGAAACTAAATAGTAAATAGAACAATCTTATTTCATTGCTACATTTTTATTTATCGGCTGCGAATTTAAGCGTATATTTTATTAATGCAGAGATGTCAAAATTGAACGCCATTGCTATATGTTGCTAATTCGAAGAAAGTAAACAATGAATGAATGTCGTATGACTGAATCATGAGTTGCGACCAACATTACCTGAAAAGGGAATTTATTTCCCCTAAAAAGCAGTACTAATAAGGATTCGGCATCAATTCACTCTGTACTCCACTTCAGTAAACTATATCAATATTTTTTAACCCTTAAAGATAGGATGAACATCACTTTTTACAGCAGAAACAATGTGCTAATAAATGTAAACAAACACATCATTCAGCGCTCTCTAGCGGGCAAATCTTTACCATTGATGTTTTGAGTAATGAAGCAGCCTGTATAAAACGCTATCTAGTGAAGCCTTGGCGAAACTTACCATGCTCAACAGAGACTAATCTTTTTTAGTTATTTTCAATTTAAGCGAAATTCTAGTTTCAGCTAATGGCCTTTTTATTTACTTGATTTATTTTTGATTTTAGTTAGGATTTATTTTTTACTTTTTGTGGAATGTTATGAGAGATAGAGTCGCTATATAGACAGGCCGACGCATCAAGATTAAGTTTCACCACTTTGGATCCAATTCCTTAACTTTTACTTTTAAATTTTCATTGTTGCGGAGTAGGGTTACCAGGAAAAAGTTTTGGCACATTGCTAAGCTTTGCCAAATACACGTGCCGCTAATAATTGCTCACAGTGAAAAATTACCAAAACGCGATTACTGGCCAGAAAAGACAACCACTCAAACACACAAACACGCGCTGGATCCAAAGTGGTCAAACTTAATCTTGATGCGCCGGCTCGTATATATAGGGGCCTTAATGAGAGATAACTATTTAGTCGAACATGCCAAATAGGCAAAAAAATTACCATCATTGTTTTCATTTTGGCAGTATTTAATATCTTACCAAAATATTTAAAAGCGCTCACACTTTTTTGCTTCTTGTTTCAAAAACTTTGTTATGCCTCCATTGCATTTAGATCGCAAAATAATAAAAATAATAATAGTAATAATAATAATAATAATCCAGCCTTTTAGAACAATAGTTCTATCAAAACTTCTTATGGGTTTAGAATGGTCAAATTAATTTATTTGGCGAATTTTTCACATTTTAATGAGACTTTTGGAATGACCAATATTTTGAAAAGGTCGTAAAGATTTCTGTTCTCGGTAATACTTTTGAGAATATTTCAATAACTGAGATCTTTAGTTGGCACTTTTCAGTTACAGGCGAAAATTAAAATTTTAAGCTTGCATCGTCGCCATGGTTTCCCCCTTTTCTCCTATTTTGCATTTTAATTTAGATTTCAACAATAGGAGCTTCTAAAGTTGATTTGGTGATTTTTTTAAAAGGAATTCTACAAATTATACTTAGTAGCATTTTTTTTAGTTGGCGCATTATTTTACTTTCAACTATCAATCCTATGTAGAAAATTAGAAACAAAAAGACGGGAGGATTTCGGCAATTGGAAATCTGGTCGAAGACCTGGGAATCTCTCCCTATTGGCGTCAAATCTTTGTCGACAATTCATGCGCGAGGGAAATCTTTCCTTCGCAAACGTAAACTAAATGTCACTAAAACCAAATTATTATCGTCGAAAATTTGTTAACTGAGCCAGATTCCCAATTATCGAATTATTCCCTTTTTCTGAGGCATGGTAATCATATGTGTAAAATTAGACACAAAAAGAACATTACCCTTTGATGATATGCAAATAAAATAGAAATTTCAAGAATTAAATTAATAAATTTGTATGAAAATACTTATTAGAAAAATGGCGTATACAGAGTTAACTGCTTCTTATCCAAACACTGTAAAATGTACTTTTGCAAATTTTAAAGAATTTTTTTTTCATAAATAATCCTAGAAAATGAAATATTAGAGAGAAAAACTTATTACTCAAAAACCAATATAAGTTTCAGGAAATCAATAAAATATTTTTGGAAAAAAAAATAGAACCGACTTCAGTTGGAAATTGCTCTAAAAAGTAAAAAATAATTTTTTTCTTTGAACACCATCGAAACTACTTTTAAACATAAGTTTTAAAGTCGGCGCAAAAACGATAGGTAAAATGATATTTAACCATATTTTGCCAACATTTTTTCAGAGAAACCATTGAAAATTAAAAGCAGAATATTTGTATCATTACACGAATGTGTGTAATCAATGAAATGAATCCATTAAAATTCATATTTATAGTTGAATTGTAGTTGCGTATGATTCTATACATTGTTTTTGCGCCGACTTCAAAACTTATGTTTAAAAGTAGTTTCGATGGTGTTCAAAGAAAAAAATTATTTTTTACTTTTTAGAGCAATTTCCAACTGAAGTCGGTTCTATTTTTTTTTCCAAAAATATTTTATTTCATTCTTTTTAGTGTAAATGCACTTAAAATAATCAAAATATAGTTAAAAAACCATGCAGCTGTTCAAAAAACTTACAGACCTGGACTCGATCTCATTCTATCAGGAACTTCAACCCAACGCGTTTAACCACTTGACCATCGGGTCGCTAATTGAAGTAAGGATTTACGATAGCACATATTGTTTTAAATAACATGAAATTTTAGTTTTTCGATCATAACTTTTTTTCTAGTGAATAAATATCGTCATATGAATACATGGTACCTAAGTTAACCATCTCCTATCGATTAAAAAAAAATCGTCCTAATCGATTCAGTAGATCAGATGTTATGTGCGAACAAAAAAAAAACATACTCTTTGAATTGAGAACCTCCTCCTTTTTTGAAGTTGGTTAAAAATTGAAAGTAAAAGTAAGTAATTTGAATTGTAGGAGAAGGGGTTAGATTAAGACTTGGAAAATTGGTGCAAGTTTTTGCATTTCATGGAAAATAATTTTCAACTAAAGTGGACTCTTTAGCTTTTTTCAAACACCACAAATCAAAATCTAATTTTTTTAAAAATTTGTGTCACTTTAATGGTCGTTCATACCCACCCCCTCGCAGTGCAAAAAAACATTACACAGCAGATTTTGCCTAATAACTCAACACTCATGATGTTTGATACATTTTATTTGTTTATAATGATGTTATTTGGTCACAACCAATATGAAAATCACAAAAGTTGTTACTTTAATTTTTAACGTATATTTATCATCTTCAGAATTTTTTACTTTTAATTTTCCCTTGAATTTGACGTAAATGCAAGGTATAAAATACAGGATTTTATAAAGGTGCAAAAATTAACATAATATAATTGATTGTGTATATAATTTTTGAAAAAATAATATAAGTGCCGCAAATCAAAAACCATTTATTGCCACAATCGATTCAAAGCCCCCAAAAATGGCGCAAACGTCCATAAGAAAATTCTACAGCATCGAAGGACCACATTGCCAATTTTAAAAGATCCGACCAAAACTGTCATTTTGCACTATAAAAAAATATGGGTAAGATCCCCATGGGGGGATGTACCTGCATAAGACCATTACAATCATTAAAATCATTCAAAAAAAAAAAAACATGCAGCTGTTCGAAAAAATCCTTGCAGACCTGGACTCGATCTCATTCCATCAGGAACTTCAACCTGACGCGCATAACCACTTGACCATCGGGTAGCTCATTGAAATCAAGACACACGGCAGTGTGTCAGCCAAGTTCGCGCTGCACATCTGCTAGTGTATCTTTACACGAACCATTTCGGGCTACTTTCGACCCCTCCGTTTCTCAAGAACTACTTCATCTACATGCTTTAAATTTTGTAAGTCGATTAGAGTGACATAGAACACCCATAATCCTAAATTTTATGAATCTATCTCTTTTAGTTTTAAAGTTATTAATATTTGAAAAGTGAAAATATGGCGATTTTCTTATTTAGATTATACACTCACTCATCAAAATGTTTACCTACTTCCAAGTGTCTCAGAATCTTAAAATTTGGCATCAAGGTACATTTCTATACACTAACTGTGGGAAAAATCTAAAAAGTCCAAAAACTACATTAAAAAAGCAAGAAAAAAAGCATTTTTTTTAATGAGTATCTTGGCGCGATTTATAAATGGTTCGTCAAACAAAAGCGCCAAAATGCTTGTAAAACGTTGCCAAAAATAAAATACTTAAGTTTAAAATCAAATATTTTATTGTAAGCTGTTTCAAGGCTTAGTTTGCCTTGACGGAAGATTAAAATGGTTTATCAAGATGAAATAAATAGTTCGAATTCTAGAGATTGACTATGCCACCTTGCGGTGACTTAAGATATTAACCAAGTAGTTAAAATATTCTATTCCTCTTTTAAGAAAAATATAGGGTAAACACGAAGAAAATTTACTTGTTTTACCTGTTTCTTTCGTCATTGATCATAAATTGCAGCGTCTCCTATTATTATTTGAATTACGAGTAAAATCATTAAAATTAAAAATATGTCGAATGTAGCATGGCCTATGTTATATCTGCGTTGTCAGCGTAACTGAAATCTCATGTTATGTGTGCATTAATTTGTGTCTAAATAAAAGCATAACCGTTACTTCGGCTTTTCAAAAATGCATGATATCCCAACAAAAACATAAATGTGAAAAGGAGCCAAGTTCGGTTGAAACAACGTTTGGGCAGTTTGAAGCAGCGGTGCCACCGACAAAAGAGTTGAAATCTAACAGGCTCCAAGTTCTATAGCTGTTCTGTTAACTACAGTCGTGAGAGTTATTGAAGTGTTCATTAATTTATTTTAATAACATTTCGTTAGTTCCTTTCATATCGGCTTCGGAACTGGGCAAGTTTTAATCGTCATGAAGTTACGTTCAAAAAAGTCCGACTTCCGTCAGTTAGAAATGAACTTGCCAAGTTATAAGAAGCCGATATGAAAGGAACTAACAAAATGTTATTAAAATAAATTAATGAACACTTCAATAACTCTCACGACTGTAGTTAACAGAACAGCTATAGAACTTGGAGCCTGTTAGATTTCAACTCTTTTGTCGGTGGCACCGCTGCTTCAAACTGCCCAAACGTTGTTTCAACCGAACTTGGCTCCTTTTTCACATTTATGTTTTTGTTGGGATAAGGATTTACAATAGCACATATTGTTTTAAATGACATGAAATATTGGTTTTTCGATCATAACTTTTTTTCTAGTGAACAAATATCGTCATATGAGTACATGGTACCTAAGTTACACATTCTCCTATCGATGAAAAAAAATTGTCCAAATCGGTTCAGTAGATCAGATGTTATGTGCGAACAAACAAAAAAAAAGTATACGCTTTGAATTGAGAACCTCCTCCTTTTTCGAAGTCGGTTAAAAAAAGAAGTAATCATTTGAAGAAGTGAATACAATAAAGTTGAAAATGAAATAAAACTACTTACTTTGAAAACAAAACAATGTGCGTGCACGGAAGAAATCTGCAGTTGATTTCACTTCAATTACAAAAACTGCTCCTTTAGAGTACGAAAACAGGGAGTAATAAGTTTTTAATTACCTAATTTTAATTAAATTTCAGGAAATCTAGGGTGAATTTAAAAATTTCGGCTACGACTTGCACATCATCAGTATGAGGACTAATTTTGTACCAATTTTCATAATCGCACGTTGCGTAAATTTTTCAGGAGGGCGTTTGATCCGAACCCATGACGTCAGCAAACTTTGATTTTATATATATAGACTAGCAGTACCCGCACGGCGATGCCCGTGCAAAAAATGTAAAGAAAGTCAACTGAATAAATTTAAATTCACTCCACCCTCTTAAGTGAAATTATTATATTCTTTAATTCAAATGTGCACCACGACCTTTTAAAATATATTGATGACACTTTTAATGCCATTTCAGTTTGTAGTGTTCAATGCGAGGATTATTTTAGTTTTAAAGACTTTTTTCTTCTTTTCGTGTGTGTGTGACGAACTTATTTATTTTTAGCGAAATTTTTACGTTTCAATGGAACTTTTGACACAACTCAGGGGTGATTGTGAGTTCATAAAAAAATACCTGAAAGTTTTAAAGAAAAAGTGGGGGGGGGGGGTGTTTTTTATAAACCAAGGCCCCTATTACTTAAGTACACCTAATTTTATAATTACACATACATAATAATTAATTTCCTTTCATAAACTAACACATTTCATATATTCAAATAGTTTTTAGTCAAAATATTGTACATGCATTTAATTAAATTGTAAATGAGTAATAAAGTTACTTTTGAGCTGGTGATGAGCAATTATCTCCAAAAAAATATTTTAAGGAGAAAGCAAAAGTCTAACAGAATTACTGTTTGTTGTGCGAAAGCATTTATAAAGTAATGAAAGTTGCATTTGTTACATTTTGCTGCATTTCATTTATTAGTCTCTTAACTAAGGGTAATAAGCATCAAAAGTTCAAAAGTAAGAAAAATAATTCTCATATTGGATGCAAATAAAATAATTTATTAAGGTAAAAAAACAATTAGAATTTTCATCTTAACATTTCTATTTGATGAATTATATTAATAATTATCGGTATAATCATCGAAAGTTCGAAAAAGAAAAACCGGAGGTGGGAAGATAAAAGCATAATTAAAAATATTTTATTTCCGGTATTTTCGAACATGAAAATACCAGAATCGATCATGAGAATACCGGAAATCTGGTAAAACACCGGAACGCAATCACCCCTGACAACGGTAGAGCCAAGATTTTCGAAAACTCTCAACGACCACAGCAATATTTCCCTTGAAATTTAATATAATTCACCTATTTAACCGTAATTTCAATGTAAAATTGGTCGCCAAATCTAAATTTATTAACATAGGGAACCGATTGTATCAGGTAGATCAGCCACAACCATTCTTCCATGATTTTAATGTGAACATTAAAAGGAAAGAAATATAATGTCTTTCGTACCATCTCTTTGAAGTGATTACAATCTAACAGTGACCCTCAAATAATCAAGACTTCACTGGCCGGGAAGTTTGGAAAATTTCCCGATTGTTGCCAAAATTTACGACGCCAAATACGAAAAGTAACTGAATAGCGGTGTTACAGAAAATGACAGAATGGAACTATTATTATTAAAAATTTAGTGATGGCGGCATTAAATACATGTTTTAAACATGCAATAATATACTCTTTAGACTGCAAACAACTACTGTTCCTTCCTAGACCGTTTTCTTTTTCTTTGATTTGGAGAAAGTAGTGTTTCACTGGCTGGGAGGTTTGGTAAATTTCCTGATTGCCGCCAAACTTTACGACGCCAAATGCGAAGAGGAACTGAATAGCCATCCCTAAATTTTTAACAATAATAGTTCCATTGTGACATTTTCGGTAACACCGAATTTTGAGGAAGTCAACTTAATAAATTTAAATTCACTTTAACCTCCTCTGAAGAAAAATTATTATA
>JAXGGA010023875.1:0-12865 GCA_038373865.1 Uloborus plumipes
GCATAAAGCTGTAATAAAGAGGGGGGGGGGGGCATAAAAAAGTTTTAAGTTGTTGCATATTTTAACATGAACACGACCCCTTAACAACAATTAGAACTGTGAAGAGTTCACTATTAATTACGTCTATTAATTTGGGATAAAAACTAAACAGTCATCGTAACGTTTTAATATTTTCAGTATGTCGTAGGATTCAAGTACAGCAGTTAAAATTAATGTAACTAAGAACTATCATCTTTCCAATATTTTATTAATACGCTTTTATTAGTTTCACATGTGGGTATGTATGTATATAAGTCTGAATAAAAGATAAAATTCATGTTCTTTGCAATATAAGAGTAATACATTTACAGTGAACTCTCACTTACGCCGCCTCATTTATGCGCCTTTTTCATTTATACGACGATTTTAAATAGTCCCAGCACATTCCATAGCAAAATAATGATAGTATCATTCGTTTATGTGTCGCTCTAAAGATAAATATTTCACTTATGCGCCGAATTTTATCTAAAATTTTTAAAAAAAATGTATTTCCTTTAAAAGAATGAGCATTTTTTCTTCACTTTCCTCTTTAATCTTTTGCCTTTATTACTCACAGAAGGCATTTTTTCCGCTTGAACTAGAGTTCGGAGAGGGTCAATTATCTATTATGCATCGTTTTAAAGAGAACGGTTTATAATTAGGTATACTACAATTTTTGTTTTCTCTTTTTTATCATTGTAGTTACGTTACAGTAATTGCCAAACCGTAGTAAAATGTCCCTTTTCTATAGAAAAATTCTTATTCATTCTCTCATTAGAAACTATGTTGCGTTTTAGTCCTTAAAATAGGCTTGTTCACTTATACGTCTCTCTCACTTATGCGCCTTTTTCCGTTGGTTCCTTAGGCCGGCTCATAAGTGAGAGTTCGCTGTAGTATTTTTAATACTATTACTAATACTAAAGGCTAAACTATATTACATGTTGTAGCAAATGCACCCACAGCTCGATCATAGCATCCTAAGACTGCAGTTTCGTCCTTATTATGGGCTCCTCAGTTAGGAATAGCCAATGATCGAGCCGGAGGCAAAAATCCTCTTATTGTAGCTAAGATAGCCAACAAACTGGTAGATAAAATGAATTTATCTTACCATTGCTTACGTACCCTTGCTTACGGGGCGGTAACTCATTGCATATATTACATGTTGATGTTTATAAGTGCATGTAAACTTAGCAGATTTTCAATAGTTTTGAAAATCTTCTTTTTAGTTTGCGTATTTTTTAGTTTTTTTAAACTACATTTAGGATTATTTTAAAAGTTGTGCCACTGTTGTCAACATGAGCAATTCATATATTTACGACTCCGTCGCATCTTCAAACTTTCTTAAATGACGACTGAAATGTGAGATCTTGATGAAAACACAGTAAATTTATTTACAGATTTTTGTAGTTATTTGTGATAGATCGGGAAACAATTGCTAAACATCCAGCCATTAGGCACATATCAATAATCACAGTTTACTGCAGTCAACAGTTAGTGTCGTATTTTTAGTGAGCACAAAATCATTTTTAATCAGTAATTTTATTTAGCTACCAGCCTTACTTATGATCTGTTTTAGTATATTAATAAAAGTAACTCAATCGCAGTTATATCTTGAATATTTGTGCTTATAATATTCGGGGAGTCTCTTTCTCTGTCTGAGAGAGAGACTGCTTGGAAAACAACATGAGTTTTTTAATTAATATCCATTAGGGTGATTCAAAAAATTTTTTTTTTTTAATTTCTCTGGTCTTACCCCGCAGTTTTTCTACACTATTTATGAATGTGATGTATGTAAAATTTTAGCTCAATTGAATAATATTTAGAGGTCGCTCAACGCGATCGAATTCTGTTGAAAATTAGCAATTTCGAAAGTTGGAGTATATAGCTTCATTACCCGAAATAATATTATTCTTCATATAAAATGGAATAACTTAAAACGTTAGTTTACTCTACTAAGTAATTAGTCAATAAAATAATAGCTCAAAGTGAGTTGTAACGATTACTAAGTAATTAGTCAATAAAATAATAGCTCAAAGTGAGTTGTAACGATTACCCCCCCCCCCCCCCGCTCCAAAGCTGCATTATCTCTTACCTGAGTTTGGGTAGAAAATGCAGCTGCAAGGCTCGGGCTGTGGTTTTTGTTTTCTTTTCGGTTGTTTGAGGTGTATGAGTTTATTTGGCTAAAACACCTAGTCCTTTCATAAAAAATGCTTTGTAAATCTGATAAAAGTGATGGAAAACAGTAATAAGAAGAAAAGCAACTATCGGCAAAGTTAAGTTTAAATATCCTATAATGTATCATTTCATCATTATTAATTTACTTGATTAATTGTGGATTCTTTTTCAAACTTAAATTACATACATATTGACAATAACATTGTCAAAAGCAATCTAAAATCACTTTTAGTTTTACAAGGGCAAATAAGTCTAATAACATTTTCTAAAACAATGTACAAAAAAAAAAAAAAAAAAAACAAAAAACGCGAGAACACAGCAAATAACAAAAATTGAATGAATTTGCTGGTAAAAACAGTTTATATGAACAATAGCGAAATTTGTAAATCATCAAGCTCTTCACCTAAGTGACAGCAGATAAATTTAGGTTTTGACAGAATTGTTTTAAAAGCAAAAATTAAACGCGTCTGATGTAAAATCCACATAAAAAAACCCAAAAAGAATATGTATGTACCGTAAATCAGGGTTACTTGGACCCACAACAGGGCTACTTGAGCCCACAGTAAAATGATAAAATCTGGGTTTGGTACTAGCGTTAGAGACTGCAGAGGGCTTCTACCTATTGGAGAAACGAGGAACTACGTGCAAGTCTTCAACTAGTTGGTACCAAACCTAGATTTTATCATTTTATTGTAGTGGGCTCAAGTAACCCCCTAGGGTCCAAGTAACCCTGATTTACGGTACATATGTTTATATGTGTGTGCCTTATACAAATCCAGTTTACGTCAAATCTGGACGAAATTTAGCAAGGAGATACTTGGGCACCCGGGAAGGATCATAGGGTGGTTTGAGCGGGAAAAAATACCGATCCGTTCGAATTTTGAATAAAGGCTTTCAAAATGGCTCAATCTAGCGAAATACTTATCAGATTTTCTCGATCTTGGTCTCATTCGAAAGAACGCAAAAAATATTTGTTAGGAAAATTTCCTTACGAAGGTTTGCAAAACCACTAATCGATATCTCTACCCTGAAAAAGGATACGGGCTTTTAAAAGAAAGCGGAATTTTATTATTTAATTGAAAATCGACGATCATCTGCGTTAAAAAAAATCTCATTAGTGATTTCTATCTGTTGCCATTTTGGCCTGAGGGCTGCAAAAATAAAATTCTTAAATTGCTTTTGCCATTAGTGCCAGAGAATAGTCACCCCCCCCCCCCAACCAGTTTCAAAAAAATTGTAACCCTAAACCTTCATTTTATTTTCCCAATCAGTTCTGGCTAGAGAAATTCGAGGAGGAGGGATGAATCGTAATAATCAGCGTGAAACATGCAGTAAATTGAAATATCAGCAGGAAATAAAAATATCGTCTGCCCCTGTTAAAGAAATTGAAAACGTGTGTAAAAAGAAAAAATGATCACAAAGATTTTTAAATCGCCGCGCTGTTTTTTTTTATAATTAAAACTTAATATTTAGGGTCTGAACTTATATGCCGCATTTAAAATCCGAGCAAAGCCGGGCACAACAGCTAGTATATTATAAACGTAGGGTAAAGCAGAGTGTTCTACCCTTCTTTAAACAGCTTTCTAAGCAAAAGCAGCTTTGGGTGTGTCAAGCTTATGTCAAGTGATCCAACGTTTTTTACCTTACATTTTTGTATTTCTTTCTTTTTTGGCTCATCAATTGTACCCCTTGAGGTAATCAAAAGTCTCAATTTTTAGATTTTTATCTCTATCATTTTTTCATTTATGAGACTTTGTACTTTGGAAAAACCCTCGTTTTTCCATGGATAAGGGAACATAAAAAGGACCATAACTCGGCACCAAATGTAGATACAACGATTTGGTAGATGGCATTTTAAAGTACGTTAGTTGCCGTTTAATCTGATATGCAACATGACTAATTTTATAAAAATTTTGTTTAAAAAAATGAAATTTAAATTTCAAATTTAAATTTCTCGAAAAACATGTAATGAATTTTTTTCAAAAAATTCTCAAAAATTCTTGCA
The DNA here is from genome assembly GCA_038373865.1 of Uloborus plumipes. Lineage (NCBI taxonomy): Eukaryota > Metazoa > Arthropoda > Arachnida > Araneae > Uloboridae > Uloborus > Uloborus plumipes. Next base: position 4,199 of record JAXGGA010023875.1, read on the forward strand.
TATTTTATCTATTTTTGTACAAATTTTTAGATTGGGATCTCAATGGGATCATATTTTTTTGAGTTTTTGAATAAAACTGTATAGCAAAAAATGATATTTTTTAGATTCTATTTATGCAAATACTAAGTTGTCTGGCTTGTGATGGTCTAAAAAGTAGTAAGTAAACATGAATATGCTTGAGGTGAGCTTGTAGATTGGTTAGGTTCACCCCCCCCCTCCTTCCTCCCCCGCACAACCACTCTTTTTTATTTCAAAACTGTTCAAAATGTTAAAAAAAAAACTCTTTGATACAAAATGAATAGTAAACTAATCTAAAGTTGGTAAATGGGTTTCCTTATAACTAGACGAAGTATCCCCCTCCTCCACCCAAAATTTACCATTAATGCTGTGCTATTATGACATCTAACCTGGGGATTGAATTGACTATTATTTTTACTCTAGGTAAGTGAGCTAGCATTAACTTGTAGATAGGTCAGCTCCCCCTCCCTTCCTTCCCGACCCGACAATTTTTTTCCCCAAACTGTTTAAAATGCTAAAAAAAACCTCTTTGATACAAAGGGAACAGTAAACTTATTAAAAGTTGGTAAATGGGCTTCCTTGTAACAAGGCAAAGAACAGCCCTTCCCCCACCCAAATATACCATTAACACTATACTAATATGACGTCTCACCTTTGGATTTATCTGAGGATTAGTTTCCCCCCAGGTATATATTGTTTTTCAGACGAAGTGTTTCTTTTTCTATCCGACCTTCGCAAAGTGTACTTCCATTCAATATCTGAATTTAAACTTACGATTCATTTCATCCCCTACCCCAGCACCAATCTTTAATTTTGGAGGGAGAAAAGAAACGGTTCGCCCTAAGATCATAGCAAGCAGCAAAATAGCACTGTTTCCCCTTGTTCTCATAATGTTTTCCCATTATTTTCACACAAAATTGAAAAGAAATCAAAGTATCAGGTCATATGTCAGTCCCCATCACTGCCTTTCCTTTTTCTTATTGGACAAAGCTCATAAGCTAATAGGAAAGAGTAACAAACTGAACAAAATTGAAACACTACTAGGCTTTGAAATGGGGTTAGGGGGGATGATAAAAATAAATAAAAGTTTAGAGAGGGAAGGTAGGGTAAGGAAGGGAGCAATCTGTAAATAAGTTTAACAACATGAGAGGTTATAATTAAAAAAAGTGTTTGTTTAATGTATAATTGATTTTAATATATGTATATAGATGGTCTTGCTGCATTATTTTCCTTTGCGACAAAATGAAAAAGAACACAAACAATTAAAAAAATTAAATAACAGCTGCACACTAGATAATGTGGAAAAATAGTTGTGGGGACACAGACATATGATCTGATATTTCGATTTATTTTCAGTTTTGTGCGAAAAGAATAGAAAAAACGACGAGAAACAGTGCTATTTTGCTGTTTGCTATGATCTTGGGGCGACCCATGTATTTCCTCCCTTCAAAATTGAAGATTGGTGCTGGAGTAGGAGATGAAATGAATCATAAAGTTAAATTTCAGATATTGAATGGAAGTACACTTTGAAGTTCGGATCGAAAAAGAAACACTTCGTCTGAAAAACAAAGAAATATACCTAGGGTGAAAATAAGGGTTGGACGTCATATTAGTATAGTGTGAATGGTATATTTGGGTGGGGAGGGGGATACTTCGTCTAGTTATAAGGAAACCTATTTACCAACTTTAAATAAGTTTACTATTCATTTTGTATGAAATAGGTTTTTTTTAAACGTTTTGAACAATTTTGAAATAAAAAAGAGTGGTTGTGCGGGGGAGGGAGGAGGGGGATGAACCGGACAAATCTATAAGCTCACATCAAGCATATTCATTAGGGTGGGTCGAAAAAAGCTTTTTTTCCTGCTCAATTTCTAATAGCACGGAAAACTTGCCACGGGAAAAAAAACAAATAATTAATTACTTTTGTAATCGCGCAAGAGCTCTAAAGTTTAGAAAAAAGAGAAAATTCTGTAATTTTTAACGATTAATATTTTTTTCAAAAAATATTTTTTTTATTTCTAATAGTGCGGAAAACTTGCGCATGGGCATTATAATCACGGGAAAAATAATGAAAATAATATTTAATTGCTTTTGTATAAACGCAAGAGCTCTAAAGTTTAGAAAAAAAGAGAAAAATCTGTAATTTTTAGAGATGAATTGTTTTTCAAAAAATATTTTTGTGTTATTTCTAATAGTGCGGAAAACTTGTTCATGGGCTTCCTAATAACGGCAAAAATAATTTAAAAAATAATTAATTATTTTTGAAACCACGCAAAAGGTCTAAAATTTCGAAAAAAAAAGAGAAAAATCTGTAATTTTTAAAAATATATAATTATTTAAATTTTTTTTTAAATTAATGGTATAAAAACTACTCTTGTAGTTGTAGAAATTGGTTGAAAAAACTTGGGGTACATTGCCGTTCGTTTGAATTTGCGCAAAAACCCTAAAAATATTTTTTTTTTTCTTGGAAAAAATCACATATCGCAGCTTATTGCACATTTCAGCATATTTTTTAGATTCTAAAATAATACGAAATCAAGTCCCACCCCCACCCTACCCAATCAGCCAACCAATTTGGGTGCGCTTACTTACACCCTTTAAATTCTGACTTCGAATCAAATTTTTCCATTAAAGATCGTGATTTTAAGGTTGTCTTAATAAAACCCTCTCGGTTTTCATGCCCGCAAACTTTAGCAGCAGCCTCTGTAACTAGTTTTACACACCTCTCCACTGACTGAGTGTGGCAGGGAAATTTCAAGTAATCAAATTTTGGAAGGGTTTTTTCTTTCAATAGGGTTGGAATATTTTCTGTAGACATATTTGACAGAAGGGGTGGAGGTGTCAGCTCACAATTTGTCCAATCAATTAGTCAAGATAGTCAGTGGCTACAAAGTTAATTGAAGAAAGCTTGAAAGCTCTAATGTAGCCCACTACTGCGGCTCATTTCTGGCTTTCAGTATCTTTCAGTGTAGCCTAACTCTCTAACATGCTGTCTGTCATCCATTATCATCGCCAGCGGGGGATTTCCTGGATGGCAGAAGAAAGAGTTTCTCTGAATGACTGGATCGATTTTGTTTTTATGTTATCCCGAAAATGTCTGGTTGTTTGAATGATCTTTAATACGTGCCTCGGACCATCTTTCGCAGTGTTGTGCACTTTAATATTGAACCAAACAGGAGCGTAGGTCTTTACAATGTAATTTGCAAGGGTCTTCATTTCACTTGTCGGATCTATTTGGGAAACATAAAGTCTTAACACCTTGTTTTCACAAGTTAACCATCTGGAATGGCTGAGGGGTCCAGGATTTTTAGCTGCTAATTCTGGATCACAGCTTCCTGTGCTGACTACTTGAACAATGTCTAAAAGATATTTCTGATCTTTACTGAGGTCAGTTTTAATTATTGTGACGGTAACTTCAGATTGAATAGGCACAAAATCAACAACAAGATTTTTTTTCACAGTAAATCAGTTGCTTGCCAATTGGACCACTGAATGATGCTGGCCCAGTTGATGTCCCGTCTAAGTGCTCAAATAAATGTTTATAAGGAAGCTCATTAAAGTGTAACAAACAAATAAACCACTGCAGTGGCAGCTGACACTGAATTTCAATGTTCCGTACAACACCATTTTTTTCAACCAGTGTTTGCAGCTGTCCCATCACACCCGATAACTTCTACTGCACTTATGTCATGTGTCGAAAATGCTTGTGGCAATATCATTGCCGGTTCCTGTGTTAGGTGTAACATAATCATAAAAAATTAGACACAAAAAATAAGTATTTTTAGGGTTTTTGCGCAAATTCAAACGAACGGCAATGTACCCCAATTTTTTTTAACCAATTTCTATAACTACAAGAGTAGTTTTTATACTATTAAATGTTAAAATTTTTTTTAAAATAATTATATTTTTTTAAAAATTAGATTTTCCTCTTTTTTTCGAAATTTTAGACCTTTTGCGTGGTTTCAAAAATAATTAATTGTTTTTAAATTATTTTTACTGTTATAAAGAAGCCCATGCACAAGTTTTCCGCACTATTAGAAATAAAACAAAAATATTTTTTGAAAAACAATTCATCTCTAAAAATTGCAGATTTTTCTCTTTTTTTCAAAACTTTAGAGCTCTTGCGTTTATACAAAAGCAATTAAATATTATTTTCATTATTTTTCCCGTTATTACAATGCCCATGCGCAAGTTTTCCGCACTATTAGAAATTAAAAAAAATATTTTTTGAAAAAAATATTAATCGTTAAAAATTACAGAATTTTCTCTTTTTCTCTAAACTTTAAAGCTCTTGCGCGATTACAAAAGTAGTTAATTATTTTTTTTATTATTTTTCCCGTTATTAGGATGCCCATGGGCAAGTTTTCCGTGCTATTAGAAATTGATCAGGAAAAAAAGCTTTTTTCGACCCACCCTAATATTCATGTTTACTTACTACTTTTTAGACCATCACAAGCCAGACAACTTTGTATTTAAATAAATAGAATCTAAAAAATATCATTTTTTCCCTTTACAGTTTTATTCAAAAATTCATGTTTTATTCAATATGATCCCATTGAGATCCCAATCTAAAAATTTGTGCAAACATTGATAAAATACACAAGAATTTTTTGAAAAAAATTCATTGTATGTTTTTCAAGAAATTTAAATTTAAAATTCAAATTTCATTTTTTTTAAATAAATTTTTTATAAAATTAGTCATGTCATATCAGATTAAACGGCAACTAACGTACTTTAAAATGCCATCTACCAAATCGTTTTATCTACATTTGGTGCCGAGTTATGGTCCCTTTTATGTTCCCTTATCCATAGAAAAACGAGGGTTTTTCCAAAGTTCAAAGTCTCATTCATGAAAAAATTATAGAGATAAAAATCTAAAAATCGAGACTTTTGATTACCTCCAGGGGAACAATTGATGAGCCATAAAATAAAGTGATTCAAAAATGTAAATTAAAATTTTTCTCAGATTTTGGATCACTTGACGTGGAATGACCCCATTATATTTCCTAATATTCAGGAGATATTTTTTTCAATCCCCTTATTTACACCGCTAGACTACGGGATGTAAGCAAATTAAGTAGCAATCTTTACCGGTAGTGGAATTTTGCTGCCAAACCGCTGTCGCGGTGATTCCTCTCCTTCCTTTTACGCCCTGGTTTAACCGTTTCTCCCCCGCTGTAGTAGTGTGATATTCATATCGATCCATAGAGTGCAGGATTAATCTCTAAGTTTCATTATCTCTCAGAGATTTCTTGATAGATGTACCTTAAGACCTGAAGCGTAAACTGGAAAGTTTACTTTGAATATATGTTAAACATACATCATAAATAAAACTGGTAGTAAATAAAATTATTCATGAAAAGATTTAGTGACAATTAAAAGTATGATACAATCGTTGACTAAATATCATTATGAGCTTTTCTTTTTAACTGCAGTGAATGAGTTATTTACAAAACCTAACAGCAACTTCAAAGCAAAAAAGAATACTGTTAGGTAGATATACAACATAACATCACGAGCTGCCAAAGAAACTTGTAATACAATTAGTTCATAGAGGGCGGTAATATCTGAGAGTGGGAAAGAGGGGTGACGAAATGTGTGACAGCACGCATTTTTTAACAACAGTGGTGACATTTAACGATGTGCCGTATATCCGATAGAAAATAAAGATCTGATTCCGTAACCGTTTTGCGCTTTGGAGATCTTCAGCGGATATTTTGTTGTCTTAAATTTTATTACATACTAGTTCATTACCCGGCGTTGCCAGGGTGCTTGTTAAAGCAACGTAGCTCTAAAAAAATATTTGAATAAATAAATGTCTGTTGGAACCTCTGTCGGACCCTTTAAATTTCTGCATTATACAATATTTATGCCAATGTTCCAAGGTAATTAGAACACGAATTATAATTGTTTTTAATTTATTTTATGCTAAAATGAAATGTGTGAGCCTTAAATTGATACCGTAAATCAGGGTTACTTGGACCCACAACAGGGCTACTTGAGCCCACAGTAAAATGATAAAATCTGGGTTTGGTACTAGCGTTAGAGACTGCAGAGGGCTTCTACCTATTGGAGAAACGAGGAACTACGTGCAAGTCTTCAACTAGTTGGTACAATCATAGAAAAAAAAAAAACGAAACACAAAACGAAACATCAAGGGACCTCTTCATTTAAAAGATAAGGTACAGTCATAGAAAAAGAAAAACGAAACACTCTGAATTATTCGGCTGCTATACTTGCTAAGAACAAAAGAAAGGTGTCTTCTGACATGGATTAAAGTCTTCTTTAAAACTATGTGAGTAAAATTTTGATAAGGGGCTATATACAAAGTGAAATAAACTCAAAGTCTGAATTTTCCAATTGGAACCCCTACATTTGGTTACATAATTAGGTGCGCAGGGCCAAAAGTATGCTGGGTACCAAGCGGCATTACTTTAGGACCAGTAGAACAAAAGTTATGACCGACTAAAGATTTAGGGACCACCACAACATTTAAAATGCTACTTTCAAGGTCGAAATTTACAAAGAGTAGACAAATCATATTTTTTCGATTAAATTACTTAAAAGCTACTAGAAATAATGCGTTTGCTTTTCGTAATTAATTTAAAATTCTCGGGCTTTGTTACAGTAATAATATTTTTTGAAATTTAGAAGAGAAAACACTACTTTGTAGAGTTTAAGGGTAAAATGCAACATTCTATCTTTTTGATTAAGCAAAGATAGATGCATGCTTTTAGCTATGCACTTACCCATGCAGCATATACCTTCTGGAGAGAGGTTACAATTTAAAAGTAACCTCTTGCATTTATAAAAACTACTGTATTAGTATTGGCAATAACGTTAAAACCATATCTCAGAACTTAAAAAAACGTCTAATCGTCACAGATTATCCGAATAACCTTCCGAGATACCACAGTTTTCTATGAAAGTCAAGTGTCCGCGTAAAAAGTTATCTGAATGGCTACATGTTGCATGAAAGCAGACTTCTCACTAATGGACAAAAAATTGAATTGTCAACCAGTTTTAAAATATACTCAGCAGTTTTATTAGCCGTTTTGCTTTCATCATATTGTTGCAGTTGGAAACTAAATACTATATAAAAACGCTGAGCATGTTCCTCTTTCTTTACATAGAAATTCCCTGCTATTGTTTCAGTTTGCACAGTTATATATGGTCCCTAAAAATGGTTCTTTTAGCATATCTCAAAAACTACTGGATATTTTGAGCTCCCGTTTTGGATTTTCCTTTGAAACCGTTTCTAGATTGTTTCTCCATCAAAATATTATATGGTTCCAGATCATCATTTTTTCAAATATTAATTTCATAATTCATAAAAAATTCAAAACTTTATCTGAGAGGAAGTCAATGACGTTTTTATTGTTGGGTTGGTATATACTTTGATATAAAAAAACAAACTTTGCCGTACCTATCGTGGTTTAGGTATTATTTGCCCAAGTATTAAAAATATTTTTAACATTACGGGACGGTTTTTTCTTAGTTAAACTGTGATGCAACGGCTGGAGCAAATTTAAAACGATTTGGTATACAAAGTTAAATGATGTTTCTGATCACAAATATGGGATAAAAAAGGGGGGTTTTCATAGAAAATTTTAAAGTTGATACCGATTTTTATATGAAGACGACCCCTTAACAACACTTTACTAACAGAAATTTGTAGAGCACATTATTCCTGAAAAAATAACATATTACACGTGTCTCTAGTGTTAATAGTCTTCGAATACGAGCGAGTGTTTCGTTTTTTTTTCTATGACTGTACCAAACCTAGATTTTATCATTTTATTGTAGTGGGCTCAAGTAACCCCCTAGGGTCCAAGTAACCCTGATTTACGGTAATTCATTGTTAATCGCATCTTTGTTGGAAAATACTCATATTTAAATGCGTTAAATTTTATCAATTTGTATGCTCAAAGGCTTATCTCTATTACTCTATATTTTTAAAATTGAAAGAAAATGATTATTTTGTGACGAAAAATTTAAATTTTGAGCTTTTTGAATGTTTTAAATTTTGAAACCCCGCCTATGTGAATTCTGGTGCATCAAGGGACCTCTTCATTTAAAAGATAAGGTACAGTCATAGAAAAAGAAAAACGAAACACTCTGAATTATTCGGCTGCTATACTTACTAAGAACAGAAGAAAGATGTCTTCTGACATGGATTAAAGTCTTCTACAAAACTATGTGAATAAAATTTTGCTAAGGGACTATATACAAAGTGAAACGAACACAAAGTCTGAATTTTCGAATGGGAACCCCTACATTTAGTTACATAATTCGGTGCGGAGGGCCAAAAGTAAGCTGGGTACCAAGGGGCATTACTTTAGGACCAGTAGAAGAAGAGTTATGACCGAACAAAGATTTAGGGACCACCACCACATTTAAAATGCTACTTTCAAGGTCAAAGTTTACAAAGAGTAGACAAATCATATGTATTTGGAGAAATTAACTGAAGCTACTCGCTAAAATTAATAATAATTTCTGCAATTGACATAAAATTCTCAGGTTTTGTTAAAGTTATAATATTTTTGCAACTTAGGAGAAAAAATCTTACTATTAGCGTTCAAGGGAAAAAATGCTGTACTCTATCTTTTTGATGAAACAAAAATGGATGCATACTTTTTTTTATCTACG
>JAXGGA010023876.1:0-12861 GCA_038373865.1 Uloborus plumipes
CTATCGAGAACAATTCCACCACTGCCCGCTCCTAGAAAGCATGACTCATAAACATGAAACTCCAGGGGTTCTTCAATTCAAACGCTGTGGCGGAGTCAGATTTTCTTTTATTTGGTCAAGTTCAAGCTTTTAATGTTTCGATTAATTGAGTTCCCAAATCTCTAAAGGATGGAAGGGGTCATCCACAAACTACAAACGATGTCAAGGGGAAAGGGTTTGATGAGATTGTGAGCTTTTGACCAGGGACAGGAAGGAGGTAACACACACCGACATCCAGGCCCAGGGCCTGATTATCCAAAAGGCACGGGAAGTTTGAGCTTCCCCTAAAAAAATTTCAGGGAGCCCAAAAGTGACTGAAAACTTGTGATTTAAAATTCTAATTTCTGCTTTGGAATGCATATCTAAAGGTAATTGTAAACATTAAAACTGGTTTAATAAAAATTTTCTGGAAAATTTTGAAAGTGAAGACACATTTCATAAAACATTAATCCCACCACAAGCTATTTTTAAATGTGGGATTTGACCCAACTTTTTTACAATGTACTTTTATTACGTTTTATTAATTCTGTGAAGTGATAAATCTAATTTAATTTGGAATCATAGCTTGTTTTGCGAGATTTGTTTCAATGTCTCAAGAGTATAGAAATACCTCCCCCTCGCCTGCCTCAAAAAGTAGGGGGCCTCAAAATGAAACAGAGCTTTCCCTAACTTCACGGGTTAATCGCGCCCTGGTGAAATCGCTATTTTTTGACAAATGGCAACACCAGGGGTGATTGTGTTCCGGTATTTTACCGGATTTCCGGTATTTTCATGTTCAAAATACTAGAAATAAAATATTTTTAATCATGCTTTTTATCTTCCCACCTCCGGATTTTTCTTTTTTTTCTTTTTCGAATTGTCGATGATTATACCGATAATTATTAATAATATTCATCAAATAGAAATGTTAAGATGAAAATTCTAAATGTTTTTGTACCTTACTAAATTATATTATTTGTATCCGATATGAGAATCAAATTTTTTTCACTTTTGAATTTTTGATGCTTATTACCCCTTAGAAAGGCGACAAAAATCCCCGGCCACCTTGTCTAGTGGTCAGAATAGTCAACAAAAGAGAGTAGTTCGCACAACAAAACAGTAATTCTGTTAGACTTTTGCTTTCTCCTTAAAATTTTTTTTAGAGATAATTGCTCATCAACAGCTCAAAATTGACTTTATTACTCATTTACAATTTAATTAAATGCATGTACAATATTTTGACTAGAAACTATTTGAATATATGAAATGTCTTAGTTTATGAAAGGAAATTAATTATTATGCATGCATAATTATAAAATTAGATGTGCTTAAGTAATAGGGGCCTTGGTTTTAAAAAAACACTCCCCCCCCCACACTTTTTCTTTAAAATTTTCATGTATTTTTTATGAACTCATAATCACCCCTGGACAACACATATAGCTTTGCCAAAGTAAAATTCCGTTGTAGAGGGGTTTTTAACACAAAATGAGTTAAGTTATGATATGGAAATATTCAGTTAAACAAATGTCTATGTATGAAACTATTTATACTCTCATTTTCTCTAATCATGTCAGATTAACAAGTTGGGGAAAGCGGGGACACAGTGGGACAATTTTCTTTCTTTTTTTTTAACTGTCAAATACAGGTTGATGTAGACATAACCCGCAAAACATGTAAGCAATTTTTAGAAGACAAGATATAAAAAGTTACTCGTATAATAATGCAGCACATGTGAGAGCTGAAAAATTATTTATAAAATAAACAATTAAAACGATGATACAGTACATTCTGCCTGAATAAATTTTAATTTTACAATTACCAAATGTGAATGATAAAGAATAATTCTTGGAACATAAAAGAACAACAACTTCTTGTCTGTGTCATTAAGACCGAGGGAAAATTATTTCTTTTTTCCTTTTCCTTTTTTTCCTTTCGCTTTCTTCGGTTTTTCTACCTTGTATGGTCCCAGATGTTTTCGAACCATTGTTCCACGCCACATTGCTTGTATCTGCCAGATCCAAGAAAGGAAAGGAAAAAAACATTATAAGGTGACAATAAAAGGATGTTACCTTGAAAGCAGTTATTTTCCATTCTAAATTTAGTTATCGTAGGCAATAATAAGGAAAAGAATAAATGAAGAGTTTTTAACATATTATAATAATTGAAAAAAGAAATGTTGATTGGAGACGTATAGCAAAACAAGAACATCAATACATATTTTTGAAAAAACTAATTGAAAACAAATTGAACGTCAAAATAAAAAAAATTTAAATGTAAGAAAAAAAAGAAGCTCCACAAATTGCTTTCAACATTGATGTTAATAAAAAAGGTACCATTAGTTTCACTTGCATGACAATCACTTTGAAATGAACATTCCCATGTTGATTATGTATAATTTTAAGCGAGTGATAGATCTTTCAACAATTAACAATTAGAGAAGTAAAACCAACTATCAATCAGACATACGAAAAATTATAATTTTTGTAGTAGACTGAAAATAATAATAATTAAAACAAAAGCTATGGTGTATTCTTAAGCAATGTTCGCTTAATAGATTTGGAAATCTTTCCCCCTCGGTCATGAAATCGTTGGGATAAAATTTGTCCTTTAGGTTTTTCCCCCTTTCCTTTGTTAATTAATTAATTTATTTGTCAGCTGAAATTTTTTTGAGAAGTTTTTTCAAGATACCAGCTTCATTTCTGTTAAAAAAGGAGTGGATGATATTTAGAGTTTGGAAAATATTTGGATTTTTTTAAAATATAAATCACTAGATGGCAGCACTAAAAATCTCTTTAGAAATACAGTCGACGCTCGATTTAACGACTGTCTCCGTCCTACAGAAAACGGTCTTTATAACGAGTGGTCGCTATAAGAGGTAGAAAATAGAGTATATTGGGAGACAGTTGGGGGTTTTCTCACCGGTCGTTATATTAGGGTGGTCGTTATAACGAGCGTCGACTGTACTAGTATTTTCTGGAGATCTCCGCAAAAACTGATCGATTTTGCTTTAACAGAAAAATGACTAAAAATATGCAGTGTATAGATTGTCAGGGGCGCCCCAACAGGAGGTCGTTGTGACATCTCCGAAAAATTTCTCTTCTGTCAAAATGCTCAAATTTTGTCTGATAATTCGACAAATTCGTGAACATGTTAGCAATATTGCAATTTTTAAATTCTCGAATGTGCCTTTCTACTAGACGTGTGCGTAGCCATATACATTTTCTCGGCAAAATTTAGTTTCATTCGGCGAGTTGAGAGTTTTTGCCCTCCCAACAATTTAAAGTTCGGGTGGTAAGGTTCCCTGTATAGTGTGTGTTGTATTTTACAATTTCAGCTGTGGGAGGGGGGATGACTCAAAGGGCCCCTGCAAATCTGCAGGGCCGACTGTTTCAAAATTTCATAATCGGGCACTGTTTACAAGGATCGCGTCATCTTTCCGCCAACCAACAACTTCTCAAACAACGGCAATTCCGGCAATATACAAAGTTTCTCAGCAGTTAATTGAATTTCAAAAGTGAGAGATCACAGCTTTTCTAGAAAGTTAGATGTAAAGTTCTTTTACTCATTGATTGGTTTATAATTGAGAATAAAAATATCTTCGTACCAAAGTTGCTGCACAATTCTTCCGAAATTCTTCTAGTTCTTTTTGCCTTAAAAGTTCTTTTTCTGTGTTGTATTTTTCAATAAACGCTTCTCTCTCAGCAATCTGAAATGAGACTCAAGGTCATTTTTCAGATTTTTGACGGATACTTTAGTAGATACACTTATTATATCAAAAATAAAACAAACATGTTTAAATGAAACGGGCATCCGGTTTAATCCATTCCAGTTCCATTGATGTGTTTCGATGTGAGTTCCCCCCTCGTCCGTTAGTGGGGGGCGTAGATAGAAAAATATTCGGATAGGATATGCTGAATCTCGGAAAGGGTGCGACAAAGTCAAATTTCATCCCACAACACTCCCCCCCCCCCTGGATTCGCCACTGCCCACAGTAAAATTCCATTCCGTCATCCCGAGTAAGCATGAAATGAACAAATGTTAACCGTGAAAAATTTGTTTGAAAATAAAAATAATTTATGAAATGATACGAAAAATTCCATCACCGAATGTTCCCGTATGTTCCAATTTTATCATTAATGGAATGTGCCGAATACATTTAAGTCAGACTAATCTTTCATTTACGTCTGGGTAATATGTAGCGGGTTATGCTTTTCTTAAACCGTTTTTCCCGCTTTTCCCCCTTCCTTTCGTAAAAAGGGCTAACTCAAACTGCAGACAACTTCTCTAAATTATGTCACATTTATTGATATATATATATATACACACACGCCCGGTGCTCTCTCTTTCTCTGACCTCGGGGATTATCTCTCTGATCCCTCCCTCTCCTCCGTACGGGAGCACCAAGTTTAACTAACCCGTGCGACCAGGAGCGAGAAGTCGATCAAAACTCACCATTGGGGTTCCGAACACTACATAATCCATTTACCACATCTAACATCAAACCTCTGTTCTTGATCAGTTTTTTTAAATGATTTTTTTTATTTGAAAAGAATTTTTGAATAATTGAAAGTAAGTTCATATAGCGACATTTCTAAAACTTCCCTTTCCGGGACTAGGCGCTGCGGTATACATGCTAGGTATCGCTGAAGTAGCTTACCGTTTTCTTCAATCTAGCTATCTTCTCTAAATTCAATTTTCTAAATTTTTTCACTACGTTAATATCTCTTTGCCTCTGTGCCCTGTCATCAAACATTTTCTTTAAGATTTCATCCAGCTCTTTAGTCAGCACCTGAAATGAAAATCTTTTTGATATTTATCTCAAACAAAGCATGCTCTAATATATAAGAGTCCTACGGAGTGGGAGAGAAACTGGCCGACTTCGATTCCTTGAATTTTGGAGCCTTTGAATCCGACTCTGACTCTACAGCAGGTGCAGAGTTACGGACTCGAGGGGGGAGGAGGACCAACTCTGGCTCTAAGGCATGTATAGACTGAAATTATGTAGCAACTCATACATCACTGAAAATATATTGTCAAGTACATTTTTACTTCCTTTTATGTAGTTAAGGAAGTATTGTGATCGCGAAAAAAAAAATCTGGTATGGGTCCCACACTACTCCCTTTTACGTATAAATTTCTTTGTAGATGCCTTAGTGTTAAAATAGTGCTAGGAGTGAGCAAGATAGCAATTCGAACATTTACACCCATAGTTTGCCACGAAACAATGCAAAACAAATGTTTTACAATGATTCATTTTCTAAATATCGCCGATTTTAACATCATTCAGTGGATTTTTCGCAAAATATCGCCAATAGCGCCAAATTGAACCCAAATTCAAAAAAATATTTTCGCCAAATTTGTCGCCAACTTGGCGACATGTCGCCAAGTTGGCATCAAACACTTGGCGACCAAAAGCTTGGCGATATATCGCCAAGTGGTCGTGCCAATTCATCTGCATTGAAATTAACACTGATTTACCCCAAAAAAGGGGTAAAACACCCCCTTGGGGGCATTCGAATGCAACCACAAGGGGAGGTGCACAACTAGACCATCCTCAGAGCCTACATACCAAGCTAGAAGCTTCTACGGCATATAGTTTTTGAGTTATGCGACCCACATACATACATACATCCGCACACACGTACATACAGACGTCACGAGAAAACTCGTCGTAATTAACTCGGGGGTGGTTGAAAATGATTTTTCGGCTGCTTATATATTGGTAGGTACATATGCACGTGCTGACAGGTCGAAAAAACTACTGAACATTCATTCGGGGGTGAGCAAAATCAAAATTTAGACTCAAATTTGAGTGATTTTTTTTTCCGCGATCACAATACTTCCTTTACTACGTAAAAGGAAGTAAAAATCACTCAAATTTGAGTCTAAATTTTGATTTTGCTCACCCCGAATGAATGTTCAGTAGTTTTTTCGACCTGTCAGCACGTGCATATGTACCTACCAACATATAAGCAGCCGAAAAATCCTTTTCAACCACCCCCGAGTTAATTACGACGAGTTTTCTCGTGACGTCTGTATATACGTATGTGCGGATGTATGTGCGTATGTATGTGTGTCGCATAACTCAAAAACTATATGCCGTAGAAGCTTCTAGCTTGGTATGTAGGCTCTGAGGATGGTCTAGTTGTGCACCTCCCCTTGTGGTTGCATTCGAATGTTCCCAAGGGGGTGTTTTACCCCTTTTTTGGGGTAAATCAGTGTTAATTTCAATGCAGACTTAAGTGATATGAATTGGCGCGACCACTTGGCGATATGTCGCCAAGCTTTTGGCCAAGTGTTTGACGCTAACTTGGCGACATATTGCAAAGTTGGCGATAAATTTGGCGAAAATATTTTTGAATTTGGGTTCAACTTGGCGCTATTGGCGATATTTCGTGAAAAATTCACTGAATGATATTTAAATCAGCAATCTTTAGAAAATTAACCATTGTAAAATATTTTTTGCATTGTTTCGTGGCAGATTAGGGGAGTAAATATTTGAATTGCTACCTTGCTCACTCCAAGCACTTTTTTTTTAACACTTAAGGCAACTACTAAGAAATTTACACGTAAAGGAAGTAGTGTTGGGGTTCATGCCAGATTTTTCATATTACGGTAAAAGAGATTCAAACTAGGTTTGTTTATATCAACGTAATTTTTAAGAATATTGATTGAGAAAAATGAGATGAACTTTATAAAAATACTAAATACTTACATCATACTTCAACAGCCAAAACGAAATTGTTTGTACATCGGCACATTTCTGGAGTTCTTTTTCTTTTTCATACCACTACGAAGAAACACATTGATAGGGAGAAAATATGCTAAACGTGAAATAAGAGATATAATAATAGCCAAATAAATGTCAAATGAACAGAATTCAACTGACGTAGACTCGCCCTCCAGCATGTTAAAAAAGCAGAATTAAAAAGTTGTTTTTCTTTTACAAATTCATCTTACCGGGGAACCACATGAATATTAAAATAATGAAAAATAGCAATCGAAAGAGCGTCTCAAGACATATTTTTGACGCATAAATCGTTTGCCCTCGCCCTCCCGTTATCAAGGTATAAGGTCTTAAAGTCTGCCGAAAATTTATGAAAAGTTGACAAATTGAAACCCTCAGAGAGAAATGAGAGATACCACGCGGTTCCATCGACTGCATCTGGCAGGACATCTCATTGCTGATCTGCAATGCTTGCAAAAGACGTCTTCCATTTCGCACCGAAATTTGCTACATTTGGGGACTTTTCTAAAAAAAATTGGCAGAATTTAGGGCTTCGGAAAATTTGTTTTCCATGTAAATAAGTTCTGGGAGGCAAGATGCGATCTGAATGCAAAAATCAAGTCAGTCAATTGAGTACAGAATACTCTCAATTTCACGAAGTCGAAGAGATGGTAAAAAAATGCGAAAATGGAATTTTTTTTTTTTTTTCTTTTTGGCATACCAAGGTTTTGAGACATCGAAGTATGAGATATCGAGAGTTATAAACATACTTTCTATAAAATTAACAATTTTACAGTTTATTAGTGTAAAACTAGCAATCTTAGAGTTTACAGCTGTTGTGTACCGTAAAATGGGGTGTATAGGAACAGCGGGGTCAATCGGAACAAAACTTCTCGACCGTACAAAGAAATTCTTCATAAATATACCATTGGGTATTTTTCGCCGTTAATTTTTTTTAGAAAGGTAAGATCATTGGAAGTAGGAAAAAATTACTTTTGTCAATTTGGCAACGCTACTAGCTTCTAAGGAGGGCTGCACGTGGAATGCTAGAAAACATCACATTTTCATAGGCTGCAAAACTTCATATGCAAGCACAAACCTTCTTATATTTTAAACCTAAGAGTAGTATGTTTTAACTAAACATGTATCTGAACAACAGAATACCATATTAGAATTTACATTTTTTATAAATTGTGTCATAGAAATGAAGAATTCTGAAAAATGCCATAGGAAAAAAAAATGCGGGGTGAATCGGAACACTTTGTTCTGTTATTCCAATTCAAACTTATTTGAAGGTAACTGTTTGAAAAATCAAGATTCTAACTCCAATTCCTCTAATCAAGACAAGGACAAGAATTTATTAATGTTTACCCCTTCTCGTGTGCAACTAGATCTTAGAAGGACAAAAAGTTGCAGATTTCAAAAGATTTTTTCTCCGGCAGACTTCCTTTTACATAAAATACGAGGGGGAAAGTCATACAGACTATATAGCAAAAGGCCAGCACACAGAAAGTGATGAATAAGCGAAAAAATCTTTCAGGACAAGCCCCGAAACCCAGGGATTTTAAGAAACTAAAAAAAAGGCAGAGTTCATCCCAGAAGATGCTATGAAAAAACGTAAGCCAAGTCACAATTGCTAGTTTTAAGGACTAGTACATATTTGTGGAAGACATGAGTGACTTCCATTCATGTTAAATCTTTGCAATTCAATTCAAAAGCATTTCTTGAAATTACTTTTCATTTTTCATAAATTCAGAATTATTTTGAAATTTGACAAATTACAAACGTTTACTGGTATTGAAATTATACTTTTATTTGACAGTAATTATCTGTTCTTATTCTCCCCCATCAATATTACTCATGTTTGTGAGACCTATTACAGGTTAAATGGAAAAAAATAAAAATTTTAATTTGTGTTCCGATTGACCCCTATCAGCGGGGTGATTCGGAACACCCATAATTTCCTATATATTTTAATAATAACTGTTCAAAATGTTTTGTCTTTACTTGGAATATCAAAAGAATATCAAGACCGAAGTTTTTAACCAGAAAATCAAATTAAAAAAAAATCTTTTAACTGCTTTTTTTACAATCAAAGCTGAAAAGTGTTCCGATTCACCCCATTTTACAGTACTATAAAAACAACAACATCTATTTTTTACAGTTAAGGGTAAAGATTTTTTTTTCTTTTTGGCATATCAAGGTTTTGAGATATCGAGAGTAATACTGCATTTTGAAAGATACGGGGCCCCCTCTTCCTCTTCTGAGCGTTAAGCACAGTAACAACGGAGGAGTGTGGGGCCTTTTTTTCCTCTCCTAAAAAGTTTGAAATTCTTGACTTCCGTGATTTTTGCACTCACCAATTGAATCGGCAGTTTGAAGAAGGGAACAAATCCAAAAAGTAGTTTTTCGGGAAATCGAAAAAAACCTTCTAAAATGCTGAATTATTTTTTTATTTTTTTTCTGATTCATTTGTAGCATTATCTACCTTTAAAGTAATTGGATGTATTTTACATTTTGAGTTTATCTATTGTATGTAAGGATTTACGGGCCATCAAAGTCGTTGGATTTGTTCCCTTCTTCAAACTAATGCGATGGTATAGGGATTTTCAAGTAAAACAGCTTACAGGTATGATGTTTGTTTGAAAAAGTTATTGTTTAATGAAAGATTATTGTAACAATATTTAAAAAAATTGATTAGGACAACAAAATAATCAAAAAATGTGTTTATTAAAAATGGATGACATATTTGCGAACTTTCACGAAGAAATTTCAAAACTGAATTTTTTATCAAAACAAAATAGGTAGGTTATGATAGAATTTGTTATCCAACCAAATGATAAAGATTCACGGCAACAGTGCAGCTCCCTAGCCTTAGGTTTGCGTAATTAGTTGGAAGAAGGGAACAAAGACCTGACTTGTTCCATTCTTCCACCAACTCACAGATTTAAATGCTGCATCAATCAATGTTGGAGGTTGATTTTTGTTCTTTTCTTCTCACTAACATGTGTATCCACAGTAGGAGATATACAATCACGAAAAAACCCAATTTTGAAATTTTGGTCTTCGTTCCCTTCTTCAAACTGCTGATTCAATTCAACTACTTACATCAATTTTTTCACACAGCTCCTTTTCCTTGTACTCATAATAATTCTGTTTCTCTATTTTCTTGTAGTCCATCAGCTGCTGAAGGAATTCCATGTCAAAAGAGTTCGCTTCGCTTTGACTTTCCAGTTGATCTGAGCTTTTAGTCGTCATATGCTCCTCCCTGAGTCGCACCTGGTCTTGTAGGGACGTCAATAAATCTTTCGATTCCTGAATCTGCTTCATTTTGATTCCGAGTCTGAATTTAAGAGGAAAATGTTGAATAAAATACTCTCATTAGTTGTTAAGTGTGTTAAAAATCATCTCACATTTTGTTTAGTTAAAATTTTCAGGAAAACGAAACAAGGGAAAGCAAACATAACAAAGAAAAACAAACGTAAATAACTAACTCGAATTTTAAAAACAAAAAAGGCGCGGAGATGCATTCACGAAATCCAAAGTAAGAATGAATGAAGAATATTCTTTTTACAGTATAATACAGCAAATTTTATAGTAATAAACTGTTAAAATTGCTAATTTTACAGTACTAAACTAAAATTGCTAATTTTACGGTAATAAAAGGCAAAATCGCTAATTCAACAGTTTATTACCATTCATTTTACAGTTTTAAACCGGAAACTCTGCTGCCTGTATTATACTGTTGTTTTAACAGTATAGTACAGCTAAATTTTACGGCAATAAAATTAAATTGCTAACTTTACAATAAGAAACTGTAAAATTACTAGTTTTACAGTTTATTACTTTGCATTTTACAGTTTTAAATTGGAACCTCGGCTGCCAGAATTATACTGTAAAAACAACAGTTCATTTTTTGCAGTGCACTGAGCTAAAACTTAGCAGCACAAGTTCAATACTCCCTGTAGAAGACAGGGAGTATTGGTATTGGGTTCTACAGGCTGTTCTGCAGATCGACAGAACAGATACATACACTGTGCGCCTTCTTATTAACAACGAATTAATACAGAATTGAAAATTTCAAAAGACATTCACCTCTCTGTTCCCGTAGTCGTCTCATGCTGCACACAAAATGAAATATACAAATATTTTAGCTCTCAAAGTGATTTTATATTTTCTATTTCCAAAAATGGACTTAACACACCTCAAATATTACAAATCCTTCGAAATTCGAAAATTTTCTCGAATCCAGTATTTTCTTCTAAATCTTACTACTATTATACAGGGTGAGTTCGATCGAATCTGCCATACGAAAAGGGGTGATAGAAGAGCCCAAGTGGAGTATAGAACCACCCATTAGCGGTGTCAATTCGTAACCGTAACCGAGTTATAGTATATTTAAGAAAAATTCACAAAAAAACAAAATTCTGAGAAAAAGACCAATTTCTGAAGTTCCTGTTGGGTCTACGCACAAAATAAGCACATATTTCGAAAGAGCAGAAAAAATCCTTTAAAATGACATCATTATCATCAAGATAGTCGCACTTTATAGCGAGTTACAAGCTTTCAAACACTGGAAACAATCAAAAATGAAATTTCATCAAACTTTTCAGTCAAAAATTTCAGAAACAACCGTATGAGCTACAACCGGTCAAATGCACCAAAAACTTTCCCATTTCACTAGCTTTCAGATGATATAACAGAAAATCCTATTGGGCTTCAAGTTCAGCAGATATTCCGGCTTTTGTTTGAAACAGTATGAAAATCGTCCTTTGTCAGAATATGGAAACCAGCAAAGAGTCAGACTTTTATGTTCCAAATTTTCTATTTTATGTAAGTGTACTGGTTTATTTATTCAAGAAAAGGAAAATTTTATAACTAAATATTAAATTGTAACACTTTATTAAATTAATAATCACAAGAGAAGATAACAACACGTAGAAACAAAGGCAGCATTACTTTAACGCGCTTTTGACAAAAAAAAAAAAAAAATTCAAAATTAAATGAGTTACACTAACATCTATGAGTACATTTACATGTAAGCAATCCTCAAAATTTCCCAGAGCTACTGGAATTATCATCCCCCACACCGGATAGATGCCCTTAGCCTTTTAAGAGCGAGAACTACCGTCGCTCTCTATGAAATTTAATTTCATGGAGTCCATTCATCCTGTCATTTGGGTCCTATTCCTTGGCCACCTAGATCACCAGACCTGACGCCAGTGAACTTCTTTGTTTGGAGATTCTTGAAACAAGCAGTTTACTGCTCAGATGCAACCAGTTTGCAGGACTTGCGCATTTGGCATGATGGAGCAGTAGCAAAAGTGAGAAATGAAATTTCATTGAGAGCGACGGTAGTTTTTGCTCTTAAAAGGCCAAGGGCATCTATCCGGTGTGGGGGGATGATAATTTCAGTAGCTCTGGGAAATGTTGAGGATTGTTTACATGTAAATGTACTCATAGATGTTAGTGTAACTCATTTAATTTTGAATTTTTCTTTGTGAAAAGCGCGTTAAAGTAATGCTTCCTTTGTTTCTACGTGTTGTTATCTTCTGTTGTGAATATTAACTTAATAAAGTGTTACAATTTAATATTTAGTTATAAAATTTTCCTTTTCTTGAATAAATAAACCAGTACACTTACATGAAATAGAAAATTTAGAACATAAAAGTCTGACTCTTTGCTGGTTTCCATATTCTGACAAAGGACGATTTTCATACTGTTTCAAACAAAAGCCGGAATATCTGCTGAACTTGAAGCCCAATAGGATTTTCTGTTGTATCATCTGAAAGCTAGTGAAATGGGAAAGTTTTTGGTGCATTTGACCGGTTGTAGCTCATACGGTTGTTTCTGAAATTTTTGACTGAAAAGTTTGATGAAATTTCATTTTTGAGTGTTTCCAGTGTTTGAAAGCTTGTAACTCGCTATAAAGTGCGACTATCTTGATGAAAAAGATGTCATTTTAAAGGATTTTTTCTGCTCTTTCGAAATATGTGCTTATTTTGTGCGTAGACCCAACAGGAACTTCAGAAATAGGTCTTTTTCTCAGAATTTTGTTTTTTTGTGAATTTTCCTTAAATATACCATAACTCGGTTACGGTTACGAATTGACACCG
>JAXGGA010023877.1:0-12860 GCA_038373865.1 Uloborus plumipes
AAAAGTTTGCCCCCCCACTTTTCGAGGCCAAATTACGCCCATGTTTGATGGGTTTTCGCTCATAACATGCAGAGTTTTTGATCAAACTTTATCAAAACTTCAGGAAAGATGACAAAATACAAGAGAAAGAACATACTAAAACGGTAAATAAAAATATTAAAAATCCGATGAGATATGAACGTTGAAAGTAAATAATTTTTCACGGCGCATGCGCGAACGACAAAAATTTATAACTACAAAAATATTGTAGCCTGATTTATACTGCATCTTATGAAAAAAGTTCCAGTTGAATATCGTAAAAATTCAAAAAGATATCAGCGATCCAGTGAGCTGTATTTCATTCATTTGCAGACAATACACAAATAGTGAGGGACTGCCCACAAAGAGCTATTTTTAAATTAAAGGTTATTGCCTCATCGTTCAAAACCATCGTTTCAGGGGGTGTCCGGATGCTTTTGGCCACCTACATATAAGGTCTTTTTGGCCGAATAGCCGAAATGTGACTTCTATGCCGAATATAAATTTTCAAACTGTATACAATTTAACATTGAAAAAAATGTTCGATTCTTACCACACTATTTGTGGACAACCCCTCGCCATTTATGTATTGTCTGCGAATGAATGAATTACAGCTCACTAGATCGCTGATATCTTTTTCAATTTTTACGATATTAAACTGGAACTTCTTTTATTAGATGCAGTATAAACCAGGCTACAATATTTTTGTAGTTATAAATTTTTGTCGTTCGCGCATGCTCCGTGAAAAATTATTTCTTTTTAACGTTCATATATCATGGGATTTTTAATATTTTTATTTACCGTTTTAGTATGTTCTTTCTCTTGTATTTTGTCATCTTTCCTGAAGTTTTGATAAGGTTTAATCAAAAACTCTGCATGTTATGAGCAAAAACTCATCAAATAAAATTGCCGTTTTTTAAAAAATGTTTCATATCTTCGGAAGTATAAGTAGTAAGTTCCTAAAAATTTGTACAGTAATTATACATAGTATGCTAATTAATTACTGAATTTTACAGCTTATTCCGAGCTATTTTTGAAAAATTATGGTCAAAAAGCGGTTTTTCTTCTGACCCCCTTTCTTGTCGTCCCCCAAATGCATGAGCGATTTAATTTCAATGTGGAAATGTCCGGTGAAGTCTATATTTTGTCTGACTAAAGTTAAAGAACAATTGATCGCTTATTTTGCGATGAACGGTAGATTTTTCTTATGAATCTCAAGTGTTTCCATTATTTTGATAACTACCTGTATATTGGTTAAGGTCAGGTGTTTAAAATTTCAAGGAAAACGTTGTATTTTGTTTTGCAAGCGATGATAATAACAATAAAAATAATAAAAATAAATTCTGCACGTAAAGCACTGGGGTTTGTGTAATTATTCAATATTTATTTTATTTTTCAAATGAAATTTTAAAAAATAAATAAAAGTAAGAATACTCTTTTTTTTCAGCACAAAAATGATAATAAAGAGAATTTTTTCGGAATAGTTTTGAAAAATTTCGGAGGGGATTTGAACCTTAAAATCCCTCCCCTTAAACACGGCCCTGATTGTATGAAGTTCGGGTCCCCTGTACATTTGTCGTTTCTTGTTTGAGTCACTGCTTAGTAGGGTGAGCCGAAAACGCCTTTTTTTTTTTTTTATTTCGATGATGGGTAATGCGGAAAACGTACCATTGGGTTATCTAAGTGCATAGAAAAAAAAATTTGAAATTTCTTTTCGATTTCTTGATCTGCCACAATTGCGTTGAAGTTTGAGGGAAATGCAGCTTTTGCGAGACTTTTAGCAAATTATTTTTTAAAAAATATTTCTATTTTCGATAACGGGCGGAAAAGGTGCCATTGAGGGCCTAGAAATTCCATAACGATTTTGAGGTCTGTGTTATAATTCCTTCCTTTTCCACAAATGACAAAAAGATTTGGCAATTTCCTGTTTTTTTTCTACGTTTTGAATTACATTTCGTCAAAACGTGAAAATGCTGTTTTCCCCTTACTTATCTGAAAGATCTACATTGTTTGTCACACATAATACATTTTTAGATGTTACGCGATTAAAAAAAAATTCAAATCATTTCCTAAAAATCTCAAAAACTGCATTTTTTCCAAACTTTAACGCAATTGCAGCAGATCAAGAAATAGACCAAAAATTTCAATTTTTTTTCTGTGTACTTTGCTCCTCCAATGGCACCTTTTCCGCATTACCCATCATCGAAATAAAAAAAAAGGGCCATTTTCGGCCCTCCCTACTGCTTAGGGATTATTAACCCATTAATGCCTGACATTTTTTTCCAAAGATATTTTGTATACTGGTTACAAACAGTGTTTAATGGACAGGAAAAATAATAAAAAAAATACTATGTAAAAATAATTTTTTTTATTAAGGAAAGAAAATTCGTCCCTTAAAAGTTACGATAGACTCCAAAGGGTACATACTTCTGTTTTTACTAAAATTTTTTCTGTCTATGATATAACATTAAAAAGACATTTTATAAGAAGAAATAAAATCAGCAATGAACATAAACTGGGAAGCTGGCATAACTTTGAAAACTTAGCTTTTTCTCTTGAGATTGTGAACGATGTCATTTTTGATAAAGATCTTATTAAAACTGCTACAGAACACAGTCTACAATGGTTATGTGCTGCAATCTGTTAATAACGAATCGAAACAATACCAAGGTACTCATTGAACACTATTATTTGGTTGAAATGTTCATTTTGAGGAAATTCAGACCCTTTTTTGGGCAGTCCCGAAAAAGGGACGCTAGGCATTAATGGGTTAACTACGCAACATGTAAACAACAGCATCGGATACAATTCTCTACCATTTAATGTACAAAACAATCATTATGGAAATATCCAGTAGCAACAGGTGAATACACTTAGAAACCACCAGTTAAAGGTGAACGCTTTCTCCAAACATACAATGGAATTAGTTAATCACCCGTTTATCAGGAGAAAAATTACAAACAACCAGATAATTGTCCATTACGGCTCGTTGAGACACATCGAGTAGATACCTTCGGAAGATTTATTATTCCCTTCACGGGCGCAAGGGTGCGAATTTGCTTGTGATTGGTATTCCGGCTGAACTTGCACCCTTTGTGAAAGTGGAAACAATTAAATGGTCACTTAGCCAGATCAGATGACTTTTATGATACGGTTGCATCTGTAGTATCTTCCTTCGGTTGATTACTTTTTCTGATGATGATGGCAGGCTACTTTCTCTTTCAGTTTTGTTCTTTGACATCATCAGAGTTTGATTACCCTGCAGCAACCTTTTTGGGCTCATCGCTACCCTCTGGAGGTTGACTGACACCCATCGCCCTTTTTTTCCTTAAAAAAACAGTAGTTGGCTCTAGTGAAAAGGGTTATTCCATAGTGACTAACGTAACATTCAGAGCTGATTTTGTAGCTGTTTTTACTTGTAACTTAAAGGATAAAATATATTTTTTTAGTTATGCTGGAGGATTTACAATGTACATGGTATCTATGTATCATTTCTGTAAAGAATTTAAAATAAAATTACTGACAGTAGATATTTTTTCAACCAAAATAGCAGCGTGACTAACGTAACATTTTTGCAACCCTGAAAATGAATGCTCATGTTGTGAGGAAAAAATTTCTCAAAGTTAAGCAAGGATTAAAAATTGAATGATATGTTTGAAAAATGTGTAAAGTTGACTTTTAAAAACATAAAACACATTTGTTAAATCTTATTATTTTTTAGTCTTAGTTTCACTTTTACTCAAGATGGAGTGTGACTAACGTAACCATCGAATAACAAACAGTAAACATACTACAAACTATTTATTATGGCTAATCTCAGTGATAATTACAATACTTTTTCATTTTTTTTAACTTCTTATGTTGTATGATTTTTATTTATTTATTTATTTATTTATTGTTACTTTTTTCACTTCGGTATTTTTTTTTTCTTCGGCTGAGGTTGACATTTCTATGGAATGACCCAACTATTTCATCAATATTCATGAAAATATAAGTAGGGGAATGTAGGGTAAAGTGAAATAGCGCAGAAAAGTGATATTGTCAAATATTTTCACAGTTTGCAGTGCCACCTATGTAACAATATTTTATCTGAGTTGTGAAACATATGGTTGATTCCAGTCAAAAAATAAATTGCTCTAAAGATGAACGAAAAAATGAACACAAGTCATTTAATTCGACACACATATTGTAATATTCGTGGACTTTCAAAAATATTACTTGTTATTATTATACGACAAAATTCTTGTAATCTTCATTTTCAGTATTCATTGAGATCTACTGATGTTCAATGCAGTACTTACTTAGTTCATATTAAGCACGCTTTGATTTTAAATGTTCAATGCGATTTGTCAAATAGACTCAGGGTGAAGTGGATACTGCAAAGTGAAATAGCTCATTTCGTGGACTTTTTCATCCATTTTTGAATCACTCACGTATTTCCTCATTTATTAACACATTTACATTCCTTTTCTCATTATTTCACTTATTTATTCATTCATTCACTTAATTTCTCATCCATTCTCTGTTTTAATCACTCACGTATTTCCCCCATATATTTATTAATTCACTAGCCGGGTACCCGGTCCTGCCCGGGTTTCTGTCGGGGAATGTGTTTCAGTGAAACTCATTCATATTTTTTTCAGCATTATAAAGTGCACATCTATATACGAGGGTTGTTTTTTTTTCAACCTCCGTTAGGCTATAAAAAATAAACGGATTCAAATAAAAAAAATATTTTATTATCAAAAGTAAGGTACAATCCTCTGCAATTCTCTACATAATCACCTTGACGATTGAAGCATGTTTTATATCTGTGAACAAGCTTTATAATAGCTTCCCCGTAGAATGTTGCCGCCGATGATTGGAATAAAGTTGTGACGGTGTCTTTGGGTTCCACGCCACTTTGGAAGCTCGATCGATGCTTTTCCAGACCCCAAGTAGGGGTCTCCAAGTTTCTGCTTCAGTTCAGGCAACACATGTAAGTAAGTCACTTGGCGCTCGGTCGGAACTTAATAGTGGGTGTTCAAAAATGTCCCATTGAATGCATGAAATTGCTGGAGGAACCGTTGGGTTACACGATCGCTATGATGACGGACATTGCCATGCCTCCCTGCTTGGGGGCATGGCAATTACCGTCAACCCTGCTTGGGGAGACCCCTACTTGGGGTCTGGAAAGGCATCGGACTTCCAAAGTGGCGTGGAACCCAAAGACACCGTCACAACTCACTTTCAATCATTGGCGGCATCATTCTACGAGGAGGCTATTATAAAGCTTGTTCACAGATATAACAAATGCTTCAATCGTCAAGGTGATTATGTACAGAATTGTGGAGAATTGTACCTTACTTTTGATAATAAAATATTTTTTTCATTTGAATCCGTTTATTTTTTATAGCCTAACGGAGGTTGAAAAAAAAAAAAACAACCCTCGTACATAAATGGCTACTTCTGTAAACAATGGCTATTTTTTCTGTCTTGATAAACTAAAAAAAAACTGCATTATACACCCTAAATAGAAATGCAAGCAAAAATAATGTTTCGGTAAATAGGAAATGTTATAAGCTTGGTGTATTAAAATAAATATATATATATATACAGTATCAATCGCTCTGGAGTCAACCATTTCCAAATATTGCACGTTAAATAAGTCCCATTATTACAGTTTCTATCCTTGTAACTGCAATGGTGAAAACTCAGTTGGTGAAAACGTCTTGTGTACCTAATTTTTTCGGAAAAAAATTTGACTATAAACACTTTTTTTTTCTAACTGTTTCAAAAATTAATTCTATTTTCATTTAGCCCCATTAGCGATTATTGGCACAGATGAATATAAAAATCCTAAGAAAGCAATACATTTCATACCTACTCCAGAGAAGACTTGGTTCAAAATTTTCATTATGATTACTATAAATATTGTTGATGCGAGGCAACAAATTTTTTCAACAATGGGTTGAAAATTTAATCATTTAATGGGGAAATTACCTAAAGTTTACTGTTTTCTGTAATAACTTTTTAAAACTAAGTTTTTTAGAAATAAATTATAGCCTATCTTGATTCCTGTTAATGTAGCTATCTACAGTGAAAAAATGGTTAAAATCGGTCGAGTAGTTTTGAAGATTATCCCGGACATACATGTACATATATACAAAAGTAATCATTTATGTATATAGATTTATTTATTGTTTCGTTTATTTTTCATTAGTAGTTCCTTTACTTGTTGTTTGCACATTTATTTGATGAAAATTTCTGTTAACCATCAAATAGAAAATGTTTCATTACAAAATGCTTCATTACAAAATGCTTCATTACAAAATGCTTCATTACAAAATGCTTCATTACAAAGTGCTTCACACAGAATGTTTCATTACTTTTATTTTTCACTTTGCCCTAAGGTTTTTCGAAGGGACCAATTTTTACTTTTTTTTTTAAAGTTATAAAATACCTGCCAAAAGGGGAAAATATTATTTTCACGCAAGTTTAATAACAAAATATATTGTCCTTCCTTGTTTCAGAACAAATTTCTAATTTGTTCACTTAGAATATTTAAGCTATCTTAAATATTTCACTATGCCCTACATTCCCCAACTAAATTTTAATTTGAAAAAATTGCATAAAGCAATTTTACCCTATCACTATTGGATTAATAAATAAATTAATACTAAATAAATAAATAAATAGCCGTAAATTTCACAATATTTAAGACTGTTTATTAATTACATCTGATTTTCGGAAACAAATTTCTGAGTATTTGTGACATTAGTGTGTGTTTAATTTGTTTTTGATCTGGCATTTTAACTAATGTATTTTTAAACTATCAAATATTATTAACTAATCTCTAATTTAAAAGATCGCTATGAATTCATCTCGTGTCAAATAGAAGACACAGAGAATTGACGCGCGTCGAAAGAGCATCAATATTACACTGAATTAACACATTTATGCCTCAGTTTTTTTTAACAATTTTTTTCAATTTTTATCTGCTTAAAACTCTTACTATGGTTTCCATACATCTTAGGCTTAAAGTAGTTCGCCGTTGCTATACTTATTAAATTAGTTAACATCCTGTTTATGGGATATTTTGCAGATATGTGAGCAAAATACGACTTTACTTGACTTTACTTTGGCAAAGTAACATTACAGAAGGCATCTGTGATCAATTTTAAGCAAATCATTTTAATATAGTTTCATTTTATGAAAAATAAGTTCGCAAATAAAAACTTACTTTCCGTGGCTACCCATGCTGGATCGTTGCTTGACTGATTTGTCTGAAAATAGCTGTCAATAAATAAACTCTGATGTCCAAATAGTGGCTCTTACTGGTTTTCTCAAGAAGAAGGACGATTCAACTTGTGAAAAACAGCTTTAGTAAAATGATATACCCTTTACAGGTATGCAGTAACTAACAAGTGTCCCATTTTTAGGCTACTGGGCATAAATGGGTTAATAAATATTCCCTAATACCCCTAAATATCAAAAAAGCAATCTATCACAGTCAAATCGATTCAAAAGAAGCATACGATTTTGAAACTGTTTCGATCAGGAATAATTTCAAAATTTTTTGGAAGGGTTTGAACTTTATAAAAATATCCTTGCAGACGAATCAGACAATTTCTTTTGAGCTGCGATAAATATTGTATTCGTAATCTCTTGTGGCCAGTGACTGCGGAGGGGAGGTTCCGGGCTCAAATTACAGTTCTGGCATGGACGTACTTTCTAATGTCTTTGTCCTCTCTTGGTGTGAATGTGTCATAGTGTTGTGAATGATTGTCTACTCTATAAGCGGGTCCTTAAGGCATGTGAACTGTAAAACACAGTGTATTTTTACAGTATAATACAGCCAGGAGCGCCCCGATGGAAGGTCACGGGAGGTCACTGTGACCTCCCAATAATTTCCGTATTCGGTACATTTCACTGACGATTCAGCAATTTGAAGACAGTATTGCAACATTGAGATTATTTGTTCTGTTTTGTTTTTCGAATTGTTTTTTTGAAGATGTCTAATGTTTTTTTCTCACTAAATGTTATGCATGTACGACATGCTTGCATATTATCATTCGGCAAATTGATAATTTTCCCTCTCCCAAACATTTTAGTTCGGGGAGCCCCTGAATACAGCTATATGATTTTATGGTAATGAACTTTATTAATTTCTAATTCTACAGTGACGAACTGTAAAATTGCTGCTTTCCAGTAATAAACTGCAAAATTGCTAATTTTACAGTTTATCACTGCGCCTTTTACAGTTTCAAACTGGAGCCTCTGCTACCAGTATTATTCTGTTTTATTTTACAGTATAATACAGCTAATTTGTGGTAATAAGCTGTAAAATTTTGGTAATATACTGTAAAATAGCTGGTTTTACAGTGTAAGAAAAAAAATGATCCACTCAGTGAGGCAACACTTGCGGGGATCTTCATGACTGATTTATTAGGATTTCCATGATTGAGCAATTGGGGTTTACACACTTGCCCTCCGCGAGAGCGCGTGGCAGATGGCATGAAGTAACTAAGACTCTTGGCTAGGGATTGCACCGATAAGCAAATTGGCCGATTGCCGATTACCGATAAATCGGCTGTTGATAATAGGCCGATTAATCGGCTGAGCCGATTAATGATAAGGATAATTGTTTTTCTACTACCAATTTTTCCATCACTGTTTTCTATCTCTTATACAATTCCAAGTTTAGAAAAAGTAAGTAATTTATTTCTGGGAGAAGATTTTTTTTCATTTTCCTAGTTTTCACAAAATAATTTCAATATTTTATCAAATTTCTTAGAACCAATTTTCATATTAGTGTCAATAATATTATTAACGCATTGTAAGTTATGTTAATTGGAAATAAACATTTATAAAAAAAGGAGGAGTGGGGGAGTGTGTGGTTTGAACGTGAACACTTTAATTTAAGAGTACTTTAGATTCATATATTTTAGTAATCAGTAACAATTTGATTCAATACTTTTATTCTTTGAAAATTAGAGGTTATCTGAAAGCACTGTGCTAAGGAGAAAACTATCGCCACATGAAAAATGTTGCATTATTGTCTATGTATATTTATGCAAAGTAGGAGAATTCATTTAAAAAACTTTATATCAACTGTGAGGATTATTATTACTGTTAATAAAATTATTCATCATATTTTCCTAATGAAAGTATACTTTAAAGATTAATATCTGAAAAATATTTTTCAGCCGATTAATCGGCCCGATCTTGCCGATTATTAATAATCGGTAAAGTGGCCGATTATGGCCGATTAATCGGTACTGCCGATTAATCGGTGCATCCCCACTCTTGGCACAATACTTCTTGACCGCTATCCGGGATATAAGGGCAACTTGGCTGCCGATCTTGTTGAACTGTGTAGATAAATTAAAAAATAGTTTGTTTGTGATTATGGTGTCCATTGTTCTCCATCATTCATGACTCCTGATATGGAATGAGAAGAAGTGGGTAGTTTCCATTTCATACAGTTTATTACTGTGCATTTTACAGTTTTAAACTGGACCTCTGCTTCTAGTATTATACTGTAAAAACAACAGTTTATTTATTTTTTAGTGTGTGTACTGTGGAAGTAGGACTTCACACCAAATAACGGTACAGTTGGAAACGTGAAGCAGCGCATTAAGTTGTCGGCTTAGTTGTAAAATACAACAACAATAAGTAACCTCTAATTTAACCCATTAATGCCTAGCGTCCCTTTTTAGGCACGGTCCAAAAAAGGGTCTGAATTTCTCCAAAATAAACATTTCAACCAAATAATAGTGTTCAATGAGTACCTTGGTATTGTTTCAATTCGTTGTTAACAGATTGCAGCACATAACCATTGTAAAGTGTGTTCCGTAGCAGTTTTAATAGGATCTTTATCAAAAATGACATCGTTCATAATCTCAAGAAAAGAAGCTAAGTTTTCAAAGTTATTCCCAGCTTCCCAGTTTATGTTCATTGCTGATTTTATTTCTTTTTATAAAATGTCTATTTAAATATTATATCGTAGGCAGAAAAAAATTTTAGTAAAAAAAGTA
This sequence comes from Uloborus plumipes, assembly GCA_038373865.1. Lineage (NCBI taxonomy): Eukaryota > Metazoa > Arthropoda > Arachnida > Araneae > Uloboridae > Uloborus > Uloborus plumipes. The sequence continues at coordinate 10,038 of JAXGGA010023877.1, forward strand.
TGTACTTTCCCCTTTAAATAAAAAATTATTTTTTACATAATATTTTTTTTTAATTATTTTTCCTATCCATTAAATACTGTTTGTAACCAGTATACAAAATATCTTTGGAAAATAAAATGTCAGGCATTAATGGGTTAAAAGACCGCAATGAATTCAGTCCGTGTTAAATAGATGTTGCGGAGAATCATCGTGATTCGAATAAGTATCAATACTACACGGAATTAATAAAAGCCGCAATGAATTGACGCGGAACCCCGTGTATATCATTAAGGAGAGCGATCATAATCAAATCGATGCCGATGAAAATATTTTCAAATCCAAATCATTTCCCTCCCACCTACAAGTTAATCACACACCGTATTTATATTAGGAATCGAAGTCAAGCCTACCCCTCTGAACAGGGAATGAGAATTGAAGTAAAAAAAACGAAAGCTCTGTGTTTGAGAGGATGGGGGGGGGGGGGGTGCACAGAATACACTGATGATTGATATGAGTTGAAAGAGTAGCAATATCCTATACTATAATACGAGAGATGTTTGCCAAGTCGAAAATCGCCCCAGAATTAATAAACTCCGATAAACTTGGGGGTCTGGGGTTTTTGGCCACGAGGAATCGATTGGCGCCGGTTTTGAAGCGCTACGGTCGAAAAGTTTGGAGTTACAGATAGGATTCATTAAAAGTTTGAGAAGATTTCTTACTACGCCATTTTCTTTATGATTACTCTTATTGTTATACTGTTTCATAGCAACCACGTTTTAACAATGGATTTCATATTTAATCACATCAGCGTAAATTTATGTTTTTATGGTATTTGGCAAATAATTTTTGGCAACATGTTAGAATTGTTATTGTTTTTGAAATTTAAAAGAGCTCGATCAAAATAAAGTTAGAATTGGGTATGGGCAGCGGTAGAGCCGCTATATAGACAGGCCGACGCATCAAGCTTAAGTTTCACCACTTTGGATCCAACTTATTAACTTTCACTTTCATTTTTCATTGTTGAGGAATTAGGGTTACCAGAGCAAAGTTTCGGGACATTGCCAAGCTTTGTTAATTTACGTAAAAAGTTACCAAAAAGCGATAACTGGCCAGAAAAGACAATCCTCACACACGCGCTGGATCCTAAGTGGTAATCTTGATGCGTCGGCTCGTCTATATAGGGGCCTGAGGCCGCGGTTGTCCAATCGGTTAGTCGTCGGACTCGTAACCGGAGGGTCTCGGGTCGATCATTTAGCCGCCGATCAAAGATCCACCGTCTTCATTAATGGTTGCTGGGGACGTTAAAAATGTTCGTGGTCACAAAATCCTCCAAGTGAAACGAAACCTCTGGGGTGTGCTGGGCCAAGGGTTTACTCGGTCCTTGCGCCTTTTTCAAAAATGAACAGAGCGCTCTTCAGGGCCCCATCCCGGTTAAAAATCGAGTTGTGGTATGTACGGGGGGGGGGGGACCTGGAGTGTAAAGTGAAGTGAAAGTCAAAACCAACTGGAACCAAATGCGTACTGGAGAACAGGGACTCTGCATCCATTCTCATCAACCCCTCCCGCGCCTTCGGCGCCGAATGAAATGAAATTAGGTGTGATTTTACGGTGAGCATGGATTAAATAGGGTTGTGTTTTTTAAAATAAATTACGGCTGTTTTGAATGCGTAATTGCAACCAAAGGCTCAAAAATGCTTTTCAAGTTTATCTAAATAAGTACTTCGCACTTTAGAAAAAAACACGAGTTTACAAACCTCTTTTTTGTTTTTTAACCGAGCGGGCTCGGTTCCCTAGTACACGTTAGGGGTAATACGAGGAATGGTTGCCAAGTCGAGAATCGCCCCAGAATAATTAACTCCGGTAAACTTGGGGGTCTGGGGTTTTTGGCCACGAGGAATCACGAGGTTTGGTTTTTCTAAATAAATTTGTCAAAAATATTGAACTTCAACACACTTCAATCTTTACACTGCTCACTTTGTACCATTTCTTTAATTGTATAATTTTTTATTATCAATTACATTTTATTTCCTATGACTTTTCAAACTTTATCTTTGTATAGAATAGTTCCCTTTCCAAACTCTAACTTTGTTCAGAATAGTTTACAATGGTGCACTTTAGGTTATCTTTTCACCAATGGTTTTACAAATTCTCTTATGGCATGTATTGTTTTGATAAATCACAATTGAAAATTTAAATCTTAGAGTTAGCTTCGATCGATACCTGTTTTCTTCGAGCGGAGCTCGGTCACCCGCTGGTTACACTAAATTAATAAATATTCCAATGAATTGACGCAGAACCCCCAAAATATCATTAAGGCAAGAGATCCCAATCAAATCGATTCCGATGAAAAACTTTTCAAATCCAAATCACTTCCCTCCCACACCCACCATACTTTTATCACAAATCGAAGTCAGATCTACCCCCTCTGATCAGGAAATGAGAATTAAAAGAACAAAGATAGCTCGCTCTCTCTCCCTCTGTGGGGGGTTGGGGCAGAGGGAGATCGAAGGAACAGAAGATACAGCGAAAATTGATGCGAGTTGAAAAAGTATCAATATTACACTAAATTAATAAATATCCCGATGAACTGATGCGGAACCTCCAAATATCATTAAGGCAATAATCACAATCAAACCGATTCCGATGAAAAACTTTTCAAATCCAAATCACTTCCCTCCCACACCCACTATACTTTTATCACAAATCGAAGTCAGATGTACCCCCCCCCCTCTGATCAGGGAAAGAGAATTAAAAGAAAAAGTAAAAAAAAAAAAAATCACTCCCCGTGGGGTGGTCGGAAGGGAGGGGGAAGAAGCAGCAAACATTGGGATATCTCTTCCGCGT
>JAXGGA010023878.1:0-12859 GCA_038373865.1 Uloborus plumipes
CCTCGTTTAAAAAACCATAATTTCAGAATGTTTTCGGATAAAACATCGATTTCTTTTTCATTTTTGGAAGGAAATAATCAACTGAAATTTCATAAAGCAAGTAAAATTAAATTATCTTGTAATAGAACAAAAGGTTTGGTTGCATATACTTTTAATATTGCTCTAATCCGTCAGCATTTCCTCTTACAACTTTTTTTTAGCTCCACGTCTCTCTTAAAAGCCAAAAATATGCATATAAAGCCGTGAGACACACTGGTTACCTTTTTATGTAGGTACAATGTTGAATATTGCAACAGTTGATCTATATATATGTAAAAGGATGTATGTATGTTTGTTCCTTATACAAATCCAGTTTTCATCGGATTTTCATCAAATGTGGCACAGAGGCTCGTCGATGCACTAGAATTCACATAGGTGGGGTTTTGAAGTGTTGAAAAAATCCAAAAAGCTCAAAATTCAAATTTTTTGTTTCAAAATGGCCACTTTCTTTCAATTTCGACCATATAGAGTAATAGAGATAAGGCTTTAAGCATACAAATTGATAAAATGTAACACATTTAAATTGGAGTATTTTCCAACGAAGATGACGATTAACAATGAATTATCCATTTAAGGCTCATCTACTTCATTTTAGCATTAATAAGTTAAAAATAATTATAATTAGCAATGTTGTATACATAAGCACCCGGGCAACGCCAGGTAATAAGCTACTGAATAGATAAATAAATGAATTCCTTCATTCACATTCATTTACTTATTTATTTATGTATACGTTTCAAAAGCATTGTTTTTGTTTATTGTGACAAATCGTTTTTTGTGTTATAAATACTGGTGAAGCCTCTGTCCAGTCCATATAGTCTACCTTTCAGCTTATAAAAATGCGAACTAAGAAACGCACTTTCTTGCTTTTTTGTGCAAGATGGGAAATCTTTTAAGTGGCAGATTCATCATCAATCGATCGCAGCAATCTATTCTTATCGCAATAATATTTCCTATTATATTGATGGAAAGGCTTATTTTGTACACGGTCAACAAATAAGGGCACTTTGTGTAATGGTTCCTGACACGTTCTTTTCACTGCCGAATCAATATACACCTAATCTTGGTCAATATATCAACCGAATGATTAAAGGCGTATACAAGCAGCTTCTATGCTTTCGTTGGAATTGCTTTTTCTTGATCTTTCTTCTTTTTTGGTGAAGATAATTATATTTCAATTTCGACAAAAAGTTTTTATTTCCGAAGTGGGCAGTAAATGTGCTTCTTTGTTTTTTAAGGAAAACAATCTTAGTTTCTGAAAAATATTTGAAAATTGCGCCTTTATTGTTAACAGAATGGGCAACTACAAAAAACGGTCGACGTTTAGTTCGTCACGGAGTTAAATTTGGCTCTTACTTTGACAGCCCTTTCGACAATATTCTCGTCTCCCGAAACCCTAACAATTAACGAAATTTTAGCAAACGTCGGTGTTCTAATATTTCTTTGAAATTTTATAGTGTAATCATTAGCATTGACGAAGATAAGACGAAAAATGTTTCTTTTTTTTAGCTGCAAGCATTAATAATTACCGTAAAATGGGATGAATCGGAACACTTTTCAGCTTTGATTGTAAAAAAAGCAGTTAAAAGATTTGTTTTTAATTTGGTTTTTTGGGTAAAAACTTCGGTCTTGCTTTACTTTTGATATTCCAAGCAAAGACAAATCATTTTGAACAATTGTTATTAAAATATATAGGAAATTATGGGTGTTCCGAATCACCCCGCTGATAGGGGACAATCGGAACACATGTTAAAATTTTTATTTTTTTCACTTTAACCTGTAATAGGTCTCACAAACATGAGTAATATTGATGGGGGAGAATAAGAACAGATAATTACTGTCAAATAAATGTATAATTTCAATACCAGTAAACGTTTATAATTTGTCAAAATTCAAAATAATTTTAAACTTATGAAAAATGAAAAGTAATTTTAAGAAATGCTTTTGAATTGAAATACAAAGATTTAACATAAATGGAAGTCACTCATGACTTCCACAAATATGTACTTGTCCTTAAAACTAGCAATTGTGACTTGGGTTAAGTTTTTTCATAACATCTCCTGGGATAAACTATGCTTTTTCTTTAGTTTCTTAAATCTCTGGGTTTCGGGCATTGTCCTGAAAGATTTTTTCGCTTATTCATCACTGTCTGTGTGCTGGACTTTTACTAAAGTCTATGTGACTCTACCCTTCGTATTTTAGTTTCCTGGAGAAAAAATCTTTTGAAATCTGCAACTTTTTGTTATTCTAAGATCTAGTTGCTCACCAGAAGGGATAAACAGTAATAAATCCTTGTCCTTATCTTGATTAGAAGAATTGGGGTTAGAATCTTGATTTTTCAAACACTTTCCTTCAAATAAGTTTGAATTGGAACAACAGAACTAAGTGTTCCGATTCACCCCGCAAATTATTTTCCTATGGCATTTTTCAGAATTCTTCATTTTTATGACGCAATTTATAAAAAATGTAAATTCTAATGTAGTATTCTGTTGTTCAGATACATGTATAGTTGAAACATACCACTCTTAGTTTTTAAATATAAAAAGTTTTGTTCATACATATGAAGTTTTGCAGTCTATGAAAACGTGATGTTTTCTAGCATTCCACGTGCAGCCCTCCTCAGAAGCCTGTAGCGTTGCCAGATTGACGAAAGTAATTTTTTCCTACTTCCTATGATCTTACCTTTCTTTAAAAAAATCCATGGCGAAAAATACCCAATAGTATATTTATGAAGAATTTCTTTGTACCGTGGGGAAGTTTTGTTCCGATTGACCCCGCTGTTCCTATACACCCCATTTTACGGTAACCCAAAATATGTTTCACAACTAAAAAATTGAAATGTCTTTTAGGTATATATATATATTTTTTTTTTTCTTAATAGCATATAACATTTGAAACTGGATTGAAAAGACCAAACTAAAGCATTTCAATTAAATCAAAAGAATGATTCACACGTACGTTTCATTAAGAGTTAATAAATATTTTGTAATTGGAATAATAAATCGCAAAATCACAAACATTTTTAAGATACTGAGAGGCTATTTTTTCAACACAAAAACATCGCTTTGTTTTTTGGTATAAAAACAATTATATTAGCTCATTAAAATCATACACAATGAAAGATTTATTTTCCCTATAGCGAACATTTAAAGCAAAGGCTTTTGTATTTTTAGAACAATACTTATTGTTTTATCATAGAGGGAACAAAAAAATGTTACACAAAATATTAAGAACAATCCCTCAAACCATTAACTCTTAAAAAACACATACTTATTTTCAAAACAGGCGACATAAATAGTAAACTCTAAAATACCTTTTCAAATTTATTTTAAAATACTACAATTGATATAAGAGAAAAATACGTTTATTATTTCTCACGTATCTTTTCGGCTTATTTTATCTCATTACAAATTAATTCAACAACGAAGGGAACCAATCAAAGCTTTTAACAATGCGGCGGAAAAGAAAAGAAAAAAAAAAATCCGTGCGAGCATTTCCTAGTTCCATCACATTCTCAGCTCGTGAGTTTATTTCATACATTATTCAAAACGCATTTCCACGAAAAGAATGTGAAACGGAAATGCTATAAATGTTTATTCATAAAGGCAGATGATTTGCTTCAATAAGTTACAAATTCTGTCTGGCTGGAAAAAAGTGTCACTTCAATAGGCGGCCATATTTCTCTTTTCAGAGATGAGAAATTCGCGCCTCCACGAAAATGGAGTCGCAAAAATTGTTCATTATGTTGCGTTCGGAGTGAAAGAATGTACTGCTTCATTAGGTTAATTTCAGTCGATTGTTTTTTTTTTTTTTTTGCTTGTTTGTCTCTCCGTCGCGTTCTTTGTTGAAAAATAAAACCTCAGTGTTTTATTAGTTCTTGAGAAAAATTTTCTTTCTTCTCCAGAAGGAAATGAGCATGTACATTGTACAGATCTATATTTATTTTTAGGAGAAAAATAACAAAAGTAACAAATACCTTTGTGCTATTGATGTAGATAAAAATAACAACGTTAAGGCGTCACAAATAGGCAGGGATACTGCAGACACGTGTTTCGGCGTTACAAGGAACGCCTTTATCAATGCAAAAAATTTTGAGCTTATGGATGACAAAAGCTTTTGTCGAATATATGTTTGTCTGTGCATCCATAAGCTCATTTTTTTTTGCATTGATAAAAGCGTTCCTTGTAACGCCGAAACACGTGTCTGCAGTATCCCTGCTTATTTGTGCAGCCTTAATGCTTCAATTTTTCTCTACAAAAAAAAATGGTTTATTTTTATTTGTTATTTGAGTTTTACGTTTAAAATATTTCAAGCGAAATTTCAAAAAAAAAAAAAAAAAATGAAAAACTTATTTTATTTCTGAAGGAATTAAGCTTGAACGGATTCATAACTATTTTTCTTTAAAAAATAACCAAAAACTAATTGTAAGTTTTTTTATTTTCTTTGTTAATTGAGATTTACGTTTAAAATGTTTCAAACTAAATTAAACAAAAAAAAAAAACCTAGTCAATACATTTTCAGAGGAAGGGTCAAGTGTTGAGGAGAGTAGTAAAATGGTGTAAGTAATAAAAGAAAAGATTTTGAATAAAACGAGTAATTTCTTCATCTTCCGAGACACTCTTTTACTTCTTGGTGTTACATAACTTTGGTTTGTTGGCTAGTTGCATTAGGTTTTTTGGCACAAGAGCTTTCGTAGGCTATGCTGCGTCAAACTATAATTCTGTACATCACTTTGGAATTTATTATATTTGCAGCAATTCTCAACATAAAGATAACTTTTGTTTTCAAAATTTAGAATACACTTTAAAAAAACGTTCTTGATTTTATGCAACGGCGATAATGAGTTTATTAAAGAATTGCTTTAACGTGTTTTTAATTTGTAAGGATTTGGTTCCTGCAGATTTGACTTTAAAAAACGGCTGATTTTACAATCCAGCGAACTTATTAGTGGCTGTTATACTGTAAAAAATAGATATTGTTTTTACAGTTTAATACAGCTGATTTTATAGTAACAAACTGTAAAAATTGCTAATTTTACAGTAATAAACTAAAATTGTAGTTTTACACTAAAAAACTAAAAGTGTTGCTTTACAGTAACAAATTGTAAAATTGCTAATCTTACAGTTTATTATTGCACATTTTACAGTTTTAAACTGGAACCTCTGCTGCCAGTATTTTACTGTTGTTTTTACTGTATAATACAGCTAATTCTGTGGTAATAGCCTGTGAAATTGTGGTAATAAACTGTAAAAGTGTGGTAATAAACTGTAAAATTGCAGCTTTCATTTCTAATTTTATATACAGTAGACCCTCGTTATATCGCACCTCGTTATATCGCTCATTCGGATATATCGCTCTTTTCTTTTGTCTCCCCCCCCCCTCAAAAAAAAACTTTTAGTTCAAATAATTTTTGAGAAAATATGTAAGGTGCTCAGAAAAGGTATCTTTCTCATTTATTTTGTCATCAATGAACAAAACGAAGGTTCTTTTATTCTTCTGAATTCACTGAAAAGAAGCAGCAAATTCCTGTCACCCAAACTTGCATACTGCGGAGACAGTTTGGAAACTACTGAACACTTTCTTTTGTATTGATACAATGAGTGAAACGCATCTGGTAAGTGTCAAGAAAACACACGCTCTAAAATCTAATGTTCGAATTAGTGAATTTTTATGTATGTGCGCGCATAATTTACTTGTATGCTGGATAGAAAACTATTTTTAATGACCTCGGTTATATCGCGCTTTTTTCTTGTCCCCCGAAAAGCGCGATATAACGAGGGGTTACTGTATTATTGCTGTGCATTGTAGTTTTAAACTGGAACCGCTGCTACAGTATTATACTAAAAAAACAACTGTTAATTTTTTGCAAAGTACTGTATAACCAATACAACTAAGTGTGTCATCAGTGATCTTCAACATTTACCCACAAAACCATTTATCACGCAAGAGAAGCACATGCACAGGAAGCTACAGAATTCCATTCCACTTCTAGAAAACCTTCCCAACTTTCTCTAAATCCTCCACTTTCCCTCCTCTGATGCTCCCACAATTACGCGGTTGTCACAGCTCGCGGCGACAACCAAAGCGCCGAAATCTTTTAAATGACTCTGGCAAGTGGTCAGCTTTGTCGACGGAGGAGGCTGAGATCTTCCTGCACTTAGTTAGACCGAAAAATTGAAACGCGAATAACTTTCCGTTTAGAGCCAGTAAGTTGTGAGCTTAGGAGTTGAAGCAGCCCCTAAGCCAGATGGTTGGGATGAATCTGTGAGTTTTATTTTATCTTGTTTGTTTTTACAAGCACGAGAAACCTATAGAAAGTATCTGTTTGTTGAAAAATTCATTCTAAATCAGGATGGCTTATTGACTCAGCAGCTGTGTAAGAGCTCTTGTAAAGTTGAACTTCATTTATAGCCTCACATATGTTTTGTTATTATTTTTTTTAAAGTTCAAATAAATATAAAATTGATACTGCGTTTTAAAGCAACAGCGAGAATTTTTAGCATGATTTTTTCCCAGTTTTATGCATGTACATTTTTAATGGAATTCATTCACTAATTCACAATAGGAGGAGAGGATTTATAAAACAGGAAGCTCCTGTTTCTCAACCAGTTTAAGTCACGAGTCAAATGTTGCAACATTGTTGATTTAAGAAAATGATCAATAGCTTGTGCTGACTATTTGAAGTTAAATCAACGTAAATAAGCACATAGGTAGAAGTCTTTACTATTGTCTTATTACGTTGATTTTACTCAATATTTGATTAGTTTACGTTAAGTCATTATTTTATATTAGTTTTTTGTGATTATTTACCGACGAAGAATTTAAGTGTCGTACCACTAATAGCTAATGGGCTTTGATATATTTCTGATTATTATCCAATGCACACTGTTTTTAAAGTTGTACATGGGTATACGCTGTGATAAGGATTAAAACTTTAAAACGCTAACTTTTGTGCTACTGTATGGTCATTGCTCCACTGCAGAGCACTTTTCTATGGCTGACATTTCTACATGTACAAGAAATGTTCCATATTATCCATATCATAATTTTCTTCTTCAATAAGTTTTTTTCTTTTATTTTTGTCTGGACTACCCCAATTTATGTATAAAAATTCACGACAAAAAAAATGATATATTTTATAAACATTATTCAGTTAGTCATTTATGTGTCTAAAAAAGTCGACTCCGTTCTTATGAGCATTTTTTAAGATCAAGTTAAAAATTCCTTCAACATTTTTTAGCCATGTTAAATAAGTTTCAACTATAATATTTCAATAATACAAAAAGCAGTGAAGCCTATCTTATGACTGTTTTAGAGTTTCTTTATTTGACTCGTGATTATTAAAAGTGTTTCAACTGATTAATTAAAAATTAAGCATAAAAGCATGTAAATTTAGCAAATTCTAATCTTTCTTATTTCTAAAATAAATGGATAAAATTCACTTGCTCTCTATACAGTAATCGATGTAACTCTTAAATAACTTGTTAATATTCACAAAGAGAAAAAAAAACTAGTCGAACACTCAAAGCCATTTTTATGTCTTCATCTCTCTGATAATAATAAAAAAGCAATTTTCCTCTAATGTAGTCAAATGATATGTTTACTCGCATGGTCATTAAAGCTAAAATATTTTCAACTGAGCGTAAAAAAGAAACATTTTTGTGAAAGACTTTGGGAGTTGATTTATAAAACGTTCGCAACATTTTTCTCCATGTCTGTTTAAAAATTGACTGTTAATAGCTCGAAGGTGTATATTTGCGATCGAAAAGAGCAATTTAAAGCACTTAAAAGTTTTTTAACGTATGTAAACATTAATGTTTGTTTTGTATTTTCCTTCTGCGCGTGTCTCAAAAGGAAATATAGTGTTTCGCTTTAATTCAATTTTCTCGCATCCGTCTATAAATTGCTTCTTTTTTCTTATTATCCTTATTTCCTTCTTTTCAACATGTGACTTTTGTTCAAGCGCTTTTTTAGAACTATTCAATAAATTTTTATATGATCGGTTGAAGCTCTGGAATCATTTTAATGATAAAGTTTCCCCCGAAAGAAACAAGTCTTAAATATCCCAATTTGCTAAAACGCTCGTTATTCCGAAGATCGAATTTCTTCTTATTGTTTCGTCTTCATTTTTTTTTTCACTCTGATAATTCGTTCTCTTACAGTTTTCAATAAACCATTATTTTCTCTGGTTATTATTTCAAGCTTTATTTTGAGATGAGAAATTCTAACTTTTTCGAAAATGCTTTTCAAAGCTATTTATGTTACAATAAATCTGATTTTTACTATAAGAATAATTTTCGAAAAAACTTTTTTTTATTGAGCTGTTTCAGAGAATCAGATTTAATTTCCTATGTACCGTAATTATTTGTTTCCGTTCAATTGTGAAAGAAATTTCGCTCCTAAATTTTCACTCAATTAAGCTTTTAAAATTAATTTGTTTACAATGAATTAGCATAATGGTTACGTAGTATTGTTTAATAAATGAAGTATTTGATCAAAACGTTTTTCGCTGAAAGTAACAGAAATAATAGAACAAAATATGCCACTAATTTTCAAAACAAAACTAATGGATTCTGAATTAGCCAAATTTTACATAACAAGAACAAAAAAAATCTTTCTGCTACTAAATCGCTGCTAGAAGCGCTGTTTTTCTAAATGGCATCATACTCGTATACGCAGAATAAAACGTTGCGTGTTTAATTGAAATGTGCTAAAATATCATTGTTTATCGTTGTTCAATTTTTGTATAAAAATTTCTCATAGCACTACTTCATGGTCATAGTATCAAGCGGCGGAAACAGCATTTTCAAAGCGATAATCTACCCCGAGGGACTGCAAATCTTTTTCACTCAAAAGAGACATTGTAATGTTCACAATACTACTTGATCAAAAAAAAATTAATTCTGTGCATACATATTTCAAACAAATTTTGCAATAAATCAAACCAACAATTAATACCACTGTGGAACTGGGCGGTTTTTTCAATCACTCCAGCAATTAAGATATCAAGTGTACCATCCCTAGCAGCAGCATCTCATCGGCCGATGATCGGCCATTCATCGAAACCCGATGAAATTCTCATCGGCCGATGATCCAATATATCTCATCAGCCAAACAGAATCCGAGCAGCAAAATCCGATGAGTTTTGCTCGAAATACGATGAGATTTGGAGCAATTTACGAGCAGAGCAGTCCCGTGCCGATGAATTTCATCGGGAAACTTGATCGGAAGGATATCGTTTTCCGATGGAATATAGCTCGGCTTATTTTCATCGGGAAAGTTGATCGGAAGGATATCGTTTTCCGATAGAATATAGCTCGGCTTATTTTCATCGGGAAAGTTGATCGGAAGGATATCGCTTTCCGATGAAAAGTAGCTCATCAAAAACCGTGCTCGGATACTGATCGGAACGATGTCATCGTGCGTTACGGGATCAGTTTACGAAGAGTTCGATGATCATGCCGAGCAAAATCAGATGAGTTGATGCTTCTTGGGATTTGGGTGTTTCTTTTTCTTGAAGTATGCTGGTTAACTAATAATAAATGCACACAAAGCCCAACTAGCTAATGGACTGTATCTTTATTGAACTTTCAGAGGATTTAAGCGATGCAACATACTTTCAGATGCATGAAATACTTTTAATCGTGCAACATTTTTGCAAATGTCACTGGCAGACTCATTTCAATTTGCCGTACATGCAGTCTCTGTTACCACTTTGCGCTTCAACATTGGGAGCCGTCGCGATTTGCCGTCTTTATCAACATACTTTCTATGAGCAAGTCACTACGTATTTAACATCTCTTTCTTATTACAGAACATATCATTTACGAAATAAATAAATAAAAAGAATTCACGAGAATAAACGTTAATGCACGCACACGTTTGAACATAAATATGCACTATCAAGCTATGTCAGAAATATATTCTTAATGAAACCATTTCTAAAAGATATTGAAAAAATTTTAAGAAAATTATTCCAAAATTGCCTGTATTTTATAATGAAGCTAATATTGTCCTCACTTAGGCAGTTTTCAGTCTGTCAAAGAGAAAAAAAGAATATATATATATATATATATATATATATATATATATTAATCGGGTAATGTTTGTTTAACTATTAAGTAATAGTTTAAAAAAAGGAGAAATATTTAAGCATTTTCTTTAATTTTTTACATTAAACTAAGTTCTAGTTTAATTTTGCATGCTAGTAGTTACATGACTTGCTTAAAACAGTTAACCCGTTTATTAAGAGTAAATTTTCCCCTTAAAGATATTCTTTTATACCCCATTCAAACTGATTACCATAACATTCTCAAACTGAAAAAACACAAGTACAACAGATTTAAAGACGTCATTTACCGTCAGAAAAAAAATGCGTGCATAATATTCAAACACAAGTCAGCTACATCCAAAGCTATTAAATCTGAAAATATTCCCAAACTACTCCTAAACGAACAAAGAATTCTTAAAAAGTCCGATTCATTAATTGCTGAAAAGAAAACGCTGCCTTCATTTACATAAAAATTGAACGATAATGATGGCATCTGAATATCCGCTGCCACGAAAGGAAATCTGAATTTTTATCTTTTATTCAATTCTTTACTTCAATGGCAAATATCTCGAATGTTTACTTTTATTTCCGCAAAACTATAACAGGATTCATAATGACTCCTTTCTAACTTAATTTCAGATATTTTTCAGGGAAATCATTTGCAACTTTTTCAATTCCATGTTTATTACTCAACTGTTTATCTACGAATCTTTAATGGTATTGACTCCCGATGGCTCGCCATTTTCTTGTACCTTTTGAATCAATAAAGTCAATAGAGTCATTCGAAGGTTTAACGGATGGGGAAGCATTAGCACATAATAACTCGGGGAAAAGGTTGTTTGTTTATTATTGAATTTGTACTATTGCGTTCCGTTTTGGATATTTTTGTTTCAGAATTTCCGGTTAATTATTCTCGCTGGAATTTTAACGATGATTTTTTGCCCTCGCATATTTCCCTAACGTTATTGAAATGGAGACGTTGCATTTAGTTTTCTTCAGAGGAATGTGAATTTCGAATAGTTTAGAGGAAGAGAAAATAACTTTTATTGCTTTTGAATCTTCAATTGAATTTATTCTATCGCTATTAATCTTTTCTTTAATGAGGGTTTGCGATTTCATTCTTTAAAGTAAAAAATATGCTGATATTCCATGATAAGACATCACTAACACTTACAAGCATATTTGAAATTTCATTCTGCTATTTGTAAATTGTTTGAAAAGATCGAAATGGCTTTCGTTTCCAGTGCAATATCTGCTTTTTAAACAAAATGTGTGAAAATATATTAATCGGACCGACTTTGAATTTATAAGATAACTTCAATTTTTAATTTTATACACCGCCTTACTTCTAAATATCTCGCTCATATGTTTGTGGCTGCATGCAGATAAGATAAGCTAAATGTTAAATTAGCAGACAGATAATCATAAACCAGACTACGGCTGAACTAATATGTAATATTAGGGAACATATTCAAAACATTTTTTTAAATTCACAAATAGGATTTTAAAGCGTTTTGACCGTCTTCTGAAGTCTGTAAATCTTTTGAACCGAAAAGTTTTTCAATTATTTATCTTTTTTCTTGATTTACCTCTACTACAGCTCAACTCAAGAATTTAACACAAAATATCCAATTTTTCCAAATCTTGAAAATAAGAATGTTTCGCGACTGCTCCCTTTAACAATATTGTGAGACTGTTCAGTCCCGGTTACTTGAGAGAATTTATTTATTGTGCTTTTAAATTATTATCCTCTGTGCTAAATTTTAGTTTATCGTCTGCGACGAGCGAATGCGTCTATCGTCGCCATGGTAACAGTAGAGCTATGTTTCGAAAATACTTAACCCAAAAGCATTTTTTGTTATTCAAGTGTGAGTTACTGAAAGTCTGCAAAGTAAATTAAGTATTTGACCAAACATTATGTCCTGTAACTTGTGTTATACACAAAATTATGGATACAAAAACCTAACAATCTATTAGTTTTAGTTTAAATAAGATGCTTTTGAAACATTACTAAACAGTTCGAAGAAAGTTAGTTTCTTTGAAGAAAATAATTTTTCATATTTAAAATTTAAAAAAAAATCTCAATAAGTATGGCCGAATTCTAGTGGAACCATGCATAAACATACAGTAAAGCAACAAGCATCTTAAAAAATAAATAAATGTATTTGTGCTAAGAAGTAAATACAAATTGAGCAACATTTTAAATGCAGCTATGTATCTTTTGAAAATTTATGAATTTACAACATTTTTTTGTTTTTTTTTCCCTTTACTTTTTTCCTCTTCTCTGCCTAACCCCATACCACATTATCATCTCGATAATATCTGAATAATAATTGTTTTGCTTATTACGCAAGACATTCCCCAAATAACTCTCCTCATCAACAGAGGCTAATACCGTCGGCTTAACCGAAAGACACTCCCCCAAATGGAGGGGCATTACCCCCCCCCCCCCCCCTCCTCCCCCCATTTCTCTCGCCACTGCAAAAGTGACGAGAGCACTCATCAACTCTTGGCCCGAGAAGGCAAAAGGAGCGAATCAGCGAAAGACGAGAAGCTAAGTGAATGACATACCTAACTACCTATGGTTATGGAGGCCATTATGCCAAAGCACACTCTTCATGTTAAATGCGTACAATTCATTGGTCTCGGCATTTCGAGTGGCCATTATGCCCACTTTTATGCTCGTCGGATGAAGAGGAGGGTTGAAAAAAAAAGGGGGGGGGGCTCTTGACGTTACAAGCTCTTAAAGGCCCGTTAAAATCCAATCAA
>JAXGGA010023879.1:0-12858 GCA_038373865.1 Uloborus plumipes
TCTCCCCCAATAAAAATTAAACATTCTTCAGTTTGTCATAGCGGTAACAGTGAAAAATAACGACTACGTTACCGAACTGACTCTCATATTTCATAACTATTAAAAAGCAAAAAGAATGGGTTTTAGCCATATATATTGAATATTTTTGTTCTTAAAAAACGAAAAGCAGTTAAGTTTTAGTACAATTGCTTCATTTGTCCGTTTGTATGACCAGACAATAGAAGTTAGCAAAATAAGAACAATTGACACTGCAGAAATTAAGTTAATTAATTATTATTATTTTATATACTTATTTATTTGGTGTTCAATTTCTCATATCTTCGCTAAATAACTAGGTAATCACTAGCATGCTAAATTCAAATTTCTGATCAAGAAATTAAATTTTCTGCAACTAATTAAAGAAAAGCTAACATAAGAGTTGTGTGTTGAAAAAATTGAAGTTGTGCGTTGTTTAAAAAAAAAAATAAATGTTTTATTAGCTTGGATTTGGTAATCTCATAATTTATTTTATCTGAAAATCTTATTGCTCATTTTTATTTCCAAGAAATGCTTTTTTGTAATGAAATTTGAATTTTTAGCTAATATATATATATATATATATATATATATATATATATATATATATATATATATATATATATATATATATATATATATATATATATATATATATATATATATATATATATATATATATATATATATATAACTATTTTAATTCTATGTCAAAAATACAAGGAAATGATATTATTTTTAGACATGTTAATGAAGACTGAAAGCATAAACTCAGATATGTAACTCATATTAACATCAGATCTGTAACATTCATCAGATCTGTAACGGCTTAAAAGTGAGTAATCTAAGGAGGGGGTAAATAACTTCCTTGACCTCCCCCCTTTTATTTTTTTGCATTTAGATCCAATTTAGACAGAATCCAATATTATTTTTTTTTTCTCAAAAAAAGATTTTTTAATCCGGAAACTTCAATTTCAAATTGGCACTTTTCAAAATATATGCTCAGCAGTAAATTTTTTGAAAGTAATTATTTTAAAAGTTACTGAAATGATTTTTCTATTTAATGTGTAGATTTATAATAATCATAAAGCTATACATTTTTTACACTTCTAAGTTCATTTGTCGTTTTTTTTATTAAAAACCAAAACATTGATTTATGAAACTTCAATAAAAAATAAATAAATAAATAAATTAAATAAAATACATTAGATAAGATAATAATAATAATAACAATAATAAATACAAATTATGACCGACGTTTTCAATTTTTTGATCAATCAATTTCAATAAGTATCAACAATGAATTACAGAAAATTGAGTCTTATTATTTTTTCTCATATTTGTTTTGAGTTTTTATTAACTATGTAATGCCAACTGTATATGTCACATCTGCATTAATGATTTGTAAAATCTTTTTCTTGAAATGAGAAACCTAATAACTGTTTTATAGTCAGTTTTATTTTTCTTTGTTTGTTCTATAATAATAACTTTTCTCTATTCCGGTACACTTTTTAAAAGGAAAATTTATCCACTCTATTACACATCATGTGCTATAGAGGTGTAAAAACATTTTTAACCGCTTTATATATTATTTGAAGCCCAGTGGTTTTGTGCTAGTGCTTTGCGCATATATATCGTAGACTCAATTTTAATTCCCGGGTTGGGAACGGTAAACCTTTCAACCTTTCAGTGGGGTAATGAAATGCTTACCAAGCGTGCTTGGGACCCCTAACCGGGGGGGGGGGTTCGTTCGACTGACAACCAAATTGGAAATGTTGCCTTGCCTTCCAGAGTCCCTAGTCACGAAAACTGAGATGGGAATGGCAGGCTTCCAAGAGTTATTAGGTCTTTGAGCTTACTTTCCCAAATTATTTGTGTGCAAATGTACAAATATATAAATTGTTCATAGGAAAGATAGACTAGAAGTAAACAAGGAATTGGTTCATTTGGCAACGTCAGTTACGTTTTTGACTTGGACAAGAAAAAATTGTGACAATCAGGCGGAGAACGTGAATCGTATTGGCTAGCTTTTTTTTTAAAATTCCATAGAAAATCCCCAGAAGTTGCATAGTAGCAAAACTCTCGGGCAGCCTGTTTGTACTAGTATATATTTTACGTGAAAAACGGGTAGTTGATACTTGATCGTGCATAAAAAAATAATGGAGAATCAATCAAAATAATTAACTTGCGGGAATTATTAAAATTAATAACAAAATTCAGGTGTGCTAAAAATAATTTATACTATTTTTATGTGAATAACAAAAAGATTTAATTAACTTTTTGCAAAATTCGTAAACTATCATTATTTTTCCTAAGCCTTACCAAACTACTCGTTAAGCGATTATCAATGCAGATAACTCCTAGTTAAGATACTTTACAACTTTCCAAACTAGGTGTTTATTTCACCCAGCGGCAAATTCGACAAAGAACTGATGCAGAAAGCTTAAACAACTAGTGCATTACCTCGTTCAATAGAGTGGCATTCTAAATCAATTACTAAGCTTTGGCAGGCACGCAAACTTTAAGTACTTATTTAAAAATAAATGAGAGTATTTCTATAAATGAAACTGCCTTTGCATCTTAAGACGTGCTCGGAATCCTAATATGCTCTTAAGAAGTCCCATTTATTATAAGCTCAGAATACCATGAAAGATATACATTTGAATTAAAAATCATCATAAACTTTAAAGTTGAAATTTCCAGTTTAAGAGATGAATATTCAGCGCTCTTAATGCTTTTGTTTCAAAGAATCAATTATTTTGCATCACAGTGCTTTCAGAGCATTAACCATGACAGCGTGCATTTAAATAAAATAAGTATTCATATTATCAGAGTTTTCTTATATAAGTAATGTCTTAATTCGTTAATATATTATGTGGTGTTTTTTTCTCCTATGCAAAAATAAAATATTTATTTTATAGTATAATACGGTATATTTAAATTCTTTATGACGCATATTGAACTGTAAAAAATGTGCAGATCTACAATTTTTTAAAAATATTTATTTCAAAACCGAATGTATATAGAATGTATATTTGAGTAAGGAGTGTTATATTGAAAAAAAAGAAGTTTGCTTTTGGAAAATTAATCTTTTTTCCGATTAAAAAAAGATTTGACCAGCAAAAGCTGATATTTAATACCTTTGAAGACCTTAAAAGTTATAAAAGGGTCAAATAAATGGTTCAGTTGTTTTGCAAGTAAAATGTGTATCAACTGTTATTAAAAATAATTTTGAGAACTGCACATCTTCATGCTAGGAAATATTCTTTGCAGATATTGGTAACAAAGTTTGGATCAACACGTTATTTTAAAACATCTTTCGTATTTTAACATTTTCAATAGCGGAAGTCATTAAAAATCACCATCAAGAATATTTAAAAAGAATTGCTGACAAAAAAACCAAACTTTTTTTTTTTTTTCAAATTTATCCGTAACTGAAATTTTTAGCAGATTTTTTTTAGTGTAATGTACTTATCAAGTAAACCATTTTTGAAAATAAAGCATGTTTATACCCCTGTACACATATAAATGCACGCACAGAATGTTCCATACACGTGTGCGGAAACACAGATCCATACAAACATCCTTTTATACACACACACACGTACATACATACATACATACATGCTTCAGTATTATGGGGTCAAATATTGTAGCCTTATTTTCGTGTTATTTCATATTCCCAATTTTTTAACTAAATATATATTTATAGCATACATGATTTACTCAAGAATTGCATAACCCATCCTTTTTAGTTTGAGTTTATCTCTAGAAGCCATGTAGCTTTGTTTGTCGAAAAGTCGGATATCTTCTTCGCAGTTTAAATATATTCCGTATACGGGACATAACTCCCAACTTAAGAAAGCAAAACACGTTACAAGCGCCTAAGAAAACTCAATTTCCATGCTTAAACCAGCATTTCCGACACGTTCAGCAAATAGAAGGGGGAAAAACAAACGTCTTAGCGAGAGCTTTTTTTTTTTTTCTCTCTTTTTCTCCCAGTGTGGTCCTGTTTTCCATTTCCAGGATCTGCTTTACTTATTTTCCTCGAACCTGATTTCCCAAAAGGCTTTGAAAAAAAAAAAACCTCCAGCAGTATACAAAGATATATATTTTTTTGCTTCCTCTTTTATCGGATCTACTCGGATATTCCTTCGAGTTTGTGTTGTTTTACATTCAACAAGCTATGTAACTGCACGGAACGTGAGCGGTAATTTGTTCAGAATATTTTCTTTTCTCGGAATCTTATTGATATTGAGTCTATTTTATTAAATCAAAACGTCAATTGTATAAATTAAGACAAAACTGACGGAAAGAAAATTTACATAGTAGCTTTTTCTGAAGATTGATTGAAGTGCGCTATTTGGTTTAAGAGTAAAAACTGAATCTTTTCTCAAAATTCTAGAGGAATTTTGAAATTATTGATGATTTTTTTTCCTTTAGGTAGAGATATGTAGAGAGGAGTGAAATATTAAAGATAACTTCTTTTTTTTAAAAATAAACAAATTGAAATTCTGCTTTGAGAATTACAGTGCACAAAGAATGAACACTATATCTTTATATAAGATCTGCATTTTAACATTATATATTTTTTTGGCAGAAAAAAAAGTTGAAATTTTTCACTTTTTTATTGACATGGAGCAAAATGAAAAATGAAATATTTTCCATTTAAAGTATTTTTTATTCGATCATTAAAAATATGTTCTATCAAATGCATAAATAGAAAAAGTGATTTAGTAAGTGGATGGATAATGAATCAAGAAATGAATTAAAAGGATGAATAAATTAACATGTGAGAAAAAATAAATGAGAGAATTAGCTAGTGAATGAGTAACAAAACAAATGAATGAAAGATTACAAAAGGGAATTATCTTTAATTGACTTTATATGAATTTCTTAATAAAGGAATACGGAAGTGATTCAATTAATGATGAACTTAAATGAAAACTCAATGAACTTTATCTGAAGTTTAAACTTGTTACGTATTCTACTCAAAACTTTAAAATGTCGAGTTATATCCCCTTGATTATGTCACAATTCAAAAATGCATTTGTAACTAGTTTTGAATTCCACAGAAAGAAAATGTAGTTCTACTAGTTTAAAGCATAAGTTTTAGTTCAAGTGTGATGTTAGAAACGCAGTTTTCGCTATTCACTTTTTTAAAAATTGATTCCAAAGATATTGCTTAGTCGGGAAGTTAAAACGAGGAGAATAGGGTAATATTTAACGATTAATGTAATTAAATGAGTTAAAGATTTACGTAAATATTGAAAATGAGTCAAACGTTTCCACATTAAACGATGAATACTTGTAAAGTAATTTCTAATATATTTTGATGATAGATGTATCCTTTAGTTTTAAATTTTAGTTACATAAAAACTACCATTTTTCAAAAACAATCCCCCCCCCTCCTTTTTGATAATACATAATATATAACCGTAATTGATCGTACATTTTTACTTAGTTACCTAACGATTTCGATGACATTAAATTGTTATTGACACAGATTATTTGTTTTTATCTTTTGAAAGATCACCTAATAATGCCTAAATTTTATACAATAATTGTTCATAAATTTTCTAAAACTATAGTCCACAAATGTGCATTTATTGTAAATATATTCACTAAAATGCTGATATATAAATTAAAAATTTCAATTTTTTTTCTTATAACAACTACAGTGAACTCTCACTTATACGCCGCCTCTTTTATGCGCCTTTTTCACTTATACGACGATTTTAAATGGTCCCAGCACATTCCATAGCAAAATAATCATAGTATCATTCGTTTATGCGTCGCTCTAAAGATAAATATTTAATTTATACGCCGAATTTTCCATAAAATGTAAAACATTTTAATTTATTTTTCTTAAAAAATAAGCAGTTTTCTTCACTTTCCTCTTTAATCTTTCGCCTTTATTGCTCACGGAAGGCATTGTTTCCGCATGAACTAGAGTTCGAAGGTGCCCATTATCTATTATGGATCGTTTTAAAGGAAACAGTTTGTACTTAGGTATGCTACAATTTTTGCTGTCATTGTAGTTACGTTACAGTAACTGCCAAACTGTAGTAATATGTCCCTTTTCTGTAGAAACATTCTTATTCATTCTTTCACTAGAACCTATGTTGCGTTTTATCCTTTAAATATGGGCTTGTTCACTTATACGTCTCTCTCACTTATGCGCCTTTTTCTGTTGGTCCCTTGGGCCGGCGCATAAGTGAGAGTTCACTGTATCTAAACCAAGAAGTTATTTGTCAGCGTGCGAACTGTAAAACAAAAGAACTTAATTCATTGAAAAGAGAGATTCATCATTCTTAGACATTGAAAGACATGTAAATAATATTCATTTCCACACCAATTAAAGTTTTCTTTTTGAAATTAGAGCATAATTTAAACATTAGAACAAATTTCGTATTTCATTATTATTTTCAGACGACGCCTTCTATTATTTTCATCCATACTACAATGCAAAAAAATGAAATATTGTTTTTACAGTGCCATACTGGCAGCCGAGGTTAAAATTTAAAACTGTAAAATGCACAGTAATAAACTGTAAAACTAGCCATTTTACAGTTTCTTACTGTTAAGTTAGCAATTTTACAGTTTATTGCAGTAATATTTAGCTGTGTTATACTGCAAAAACAAGAGTATGATATTGGCAGCACTGGTTCCAGTTTAACCCATTAATGCCTAATGTCCCTTTTTAGGGACGGTCCAAAACAAGGGTCTGAATTTCCCAAAAATGAACATTTCAACCAAATAATAGAGTTCAATTAGTACCTTGGTATTGTTTCAATTCGTTGTTAACAGATTGCAACGCATAACCATTGTAAAGTGTGTTCTGTAGCAGTTTTAATATGATCTTTATCAAAAATGACATCGTTCACAATCTCACAAAAAAAAGCTAAGTTTTCAAAGTTATTCCCAGCTTCCTAGTTTATGCTAATTGCTGATTTTATTTCTTCTTATAAAATGTCTTTTTAAATGTTATATCGTAGGTAGAAAAAAAATTTAGTAAAACAAGAAGTTCTGTCAAGAACTAAACGAGCCTACTTTCCCGTACATCGACATCGGCATTCTAGCATCTGATCATTATTCTCTTGATTATCTAAGACTAAAAATTATGTCAAACATAACTTTTTAGCACTTGAAGCTGATTTCTAAAAGCAAAATATACCCCTCTCATCAGATGAAATAGACACATAAAAAGTAAATAAATGAATAAATAAAGTTTTGTCGCACCTTTTAAAGAATGTAACTGTTACAGTTCTTCCGTAGAAAAATTCCTCAATTGTTTTCAAAAAAAATTAAAAGTACCAAGTACATCAAAACACATTTTATCAAAGAAGGAAAAAAAAAAAAAAAACTCGTCCGCTGATAAAATGTCTCGAATTTCACTTTTAATCCGTTGCCAGTTGTTAAATATAAATAAAGAATAAAATGCCCTCGTGAATGAAACATTTTTGTTACAAAAAAAAATCGTCTGGCAAAAATAATAATAATAAATTCAATAAAACAAATGAATAAATAAACAAAAAATCGTCTGCACAGTCAGTCATTTTTTTTTCGGACTATTTACTCAAAAGTTATTAGGGGTGACAGCTTGCTTGAGCGGTTCAATGTTGAACGAAAAATTGTTCAAATCGGAAATGTAAATACGGGAATGAAGTATCCTTGAAAAGTTCTTTCCAACAAAAAAAAGTTTGTTCAAATCGGACTGTTCATTAAAAAGTTAGTATCGCGGGACCGGTTGTTTGAACGGCTCAAATTTGAACCAAAAATTGTTCAAATCAAAAAATCAAATATGGGAATGAGCTGTACTCGCCGAGATCTTTCCAACAAAAAAAAGTTCGTCCAAATCGGAATGTTCATTCAAAAGTTATTAGGGGGGACAGACAGACCGACAGACCGACCGACCGACAGACCGACCGACCGACAGACCGACACACAAATTCCCCATCTCAATACCCTACTTTCAAATTTTTAATTTTTCGATATTCATTTTACCTCTTTATTTTTTTAACTTGGCGGCATTTTTTGGACTTGGCGATATTTTTTTTAACTTGGCGATATTTTTTGGACTTGGCGATATTTTTTAGATGCATTAAGCTACTTTTAATACTTTTTTCGTCTTTCTTTTATTTTTAACGGGAAAGTAGGCTAAAAAGTATGTACCCTCTGGGGTCTATTGTAACTTTTAAGGGACGATTTTTCTTTCCTAAATAAAAAAAATATTTTTTACATGATAGTTTTTAAAATTATTTTTCCTGTCCATTAAACACTGTTTGTAACCAGTATACAAAATATCTTTGGGGGAAAAATGTCAGGCATTAATGGGTTAAAACTGTAAACTGCAAGGTAATAAACTAAACTTAGCAGTTTTACAGTTTATCACTGTAAAATAAGCAATTTTACAGTTTAGTACTGTAAAATTAGAAATTTTTACAGTTTATTACTATAAAATTAGCTGTATTATACCGTAAAAACAACATTTACTTTTTACAGTGTAGAAACATAAAAAGATGAAAATGTTATTTCAGCTTTACGTCTATGTATTTCCGAAGAAGTGAACTGAGGAGGTCCGCAGAATTTTTACGCAATTTCAAGAAATAAATGCGAAAAGATTTTATTATGCTTTCAAAATTCCATCGTTCGAGATAAGGATGTCTTTGCGGATCCACAAATAAAAGGTTAGAAAAGGATTTGCTGAACCATCGTTCTGATGCTTCTGAGTGCTCAGATTTTGTTTTTGAAATTTTATTTTATTTCCCGTCTGTCATGCAGTCAAATTTAAATTGTGATCCTATACTAGATCTGCTGAAAAAATTTCTGAGTTTATATAGAAATGCATAGTTTTATTTATTTATTTATTTGTAATTATTATTATTATTTTATTTATTATTATTATTACTATTTTGATGTGTCATTATAATACAGAATATATTTTAAGATATTTAGAATTGTTAAAGTATTTATGTATATGTACACGGGAATTTTAGGAAAAAAAAAAGATATTCTACACTATTAGTATTATAATTTTGTGAAAATCTGATAGATATGAATCAATCTTTCGTGCATGCGTTGATCTTGAACCATTGTATACATGTACGGCTGTTTTCTAGTCTGTCAATAGCGTCAGTCGCTGGCAAACAGAGTTTGAATGAATCGTGTGTAGGGATCTCGTTGCTTTTTTTTTAAATTTCAAGTTAATGAACGGAACGACTTTGGTAGCACTGCTGCATCAAATTTCGTCAGAAACAGGATACAGCCATGAGGAAACCGTTCGGAAAATGCAGTGTTCGGTACATCACAATATAAATTCTGAAATTAAAGACGGATATCCTTCAAACAAAATGTGTTGGAAAAGCTCTTGATGAAGAATCATGTATAGATTTTTTTTTTAATTTAGCTGTTTTAAGGCTATTTTTTGAACAATTAAAAACATTTATATTAACGAGAACGCAAAAAATTATTTTTAGCACCAAAAAATTACAGAGATTCTCAATATCTACTCAATGTTTTGTTTCAAGACATAGAAAACAGTTATTAATTGAATCGAAATAGAATATTGCGTCGAATTAACATTGAGACAAGTCAGGGATAAATATGACTTAATAAAAATGAAATGAATGCGAAGCGCTAACGTTTTTACCAATTTTGCAGAGTCGGCTGGAAAATGACCAAAGAAGAATTTTAAGGCCATTGCTTCTGACTCAACTGTGGCAGAAATTCAGGCTCGAAAAAAAAAAAGACCGACTACTAATTTATAATTTAAAGCTTTCGACACCGCACTATACTGCCGTACTAAGAACAAACGTAGTATCTGCAGTTGAGCTCAAACTGAAATATCACTCTTTTAAGTTTTGCGACACCATGTATTTAATTCAGATGAAACTTTTTCAAAATCTTTTTAGAAGTATTTCCCGCTCTCAAATGACCACATAATTTTGTATTTGGGCAGGAATTCAAGTGAAACAGGCGATCGCAAATTACAATCGCTACTGAAAATGAATTACATTAGAAAGTTTCTTGATAAAAACATCGTGACGTCAGCGTGACGTTTGCCTATGAAAAACGAGCTAGATAAAACGTCACAGCCTACTTGGTGAATAAGAGGAGATCGCTGACTGCTTGTGAGCTCTTATTGGCTCTATCCGTAGTGACGTCCGTTCCAATCGCAAGAAGCGATGGCAATGGTATTTCACTTGAATTCCTGCCTTAGGCAAAATACGTCCCAAAGAGCCACCTGGTGGCCATAACTCAGTTTTGTTGAAAAGTGCAGATACTACGACTTTTGTGCTTTAGCACGGAACTCTTTCAAAGAACTTACTCTATCTATTGATGTATTTTATTTATGGCGACGGGAAATAAATGAAATTATGAGTGTATTATTCTTAAACGTAAAGGAAAGGCTCGGTAGACGATTTTCTTTATGATAAAGAAACTATTTAAAAGCTCAATTTATTGTTATTTACTAATTTTCTAATGTATATTTATTTTTTACCTATTTTTAATCGTTGGCAACGCATTAAAAAATCCTTTGCGTTTTATTTTTACTCAAAAGAGAAAGTTACGAACATTTTTTTTCTGCTCTTTTTTCATCAAATGTCTTTATTTTGAAGTTCTTTCTCTTTCGACATTTTTTTTAAAGTTTTGACAGCGATTTAAACATTTTTTTTTTTTATGGAAAAAGAAAATATTAACTACATTGCTTAAAGCCTCATTTTTACGCATATTTACGTTATTGTATCTGTTTCATCACATTAAAGAGGAATATTTCCTTTGATAAATCAGAGTTAAATGCTAAAAATCCATGTTTAGCTTTTATTTGCAGTATTAGAAAATAAAGAGAATATGGATCAGATGCTAGATGTGTTGATGTTGGTACACAGGACAGTAGGTTCATTTAGTTCTGGACGGAACTTCCTGTTAAATTCTAAGTAGATACGAAGTGTTATATTTACACTTTACATTGCTTTTATGGGATCTTGATAAGTACCATTTAACCATTTTGAACAATTGTCTTTTTCTCTATGTAAAATATATCATTCATCAATCATACCTTGCTTTATTGCTACACTGTAAAAAATGAATGTTGCTTTTACAGTATAATACAGCTACTTTTATAGTAATAAACTAAAAATTGCTAATTTTACTGTAATAAACTAAATTTCTACTTTTACAGTACTAAACTGTAAAATTGCTAATTTTACAATAATAAACTGCAAAATCATAAATTTTACAATTTATTACCGTGCATTTTACAGTTTTAAACTGGAACCTCTGCTGTTAGTATAATACTGTTGCTTTTACAGTATAATACAGCTAAATTTTACGGCAATAAACTGTAAAATTTCTAACTTTACAGTAGAAACCTGTAAAATTGCTAGTTTTACAGTTTATTACTGTGCATTTTAGTTTTAAATTGGAAGCTCGACTCCCAGTACTATACTGTAAAAACAACAGTTCATTTTTTGCAGTATACGAATATAAAGCCAAAACACTTACACAAAATTCGTTTCATAAAATCAGAATGTCAATTTAATGATAAATTAAACATTCAGAAAATGACGAAAAGCTCTGTTGCATACAAAATCTGACAATAAAGCTCAGAGATTAGCCTTATATATAGTTAAGCTTTAAAATTATTTTATACTGAATCCATTAATGTTTGGTTTTGGAAATATCTGAACAGAATTCTTTGTCCCCAGCTTTACTAAATGGAAGCCCGAAATAAATTTAGTCTGAAGCATTCTAAATCTAAAACTAGCAATTTCAAATCCTATAAGAAGGAGGATTAAGGGCATACAATGCTAGACGAGGAACTATTTTTTTTATCAGACTTTAAGATTTGTAAGCTATATTTTTACGTCCAACGTCAAACATAAATTTCCAATAGAAGCAATTTTTCGGAGATTTTCCGCTTATCTCAGGCGACATATTTTTGTTATAAAGGGTACTTTCTTGTCGAAGATGCTCTGTTATTTTCTGGATGTATTTTGTTGAGCTACGGATTGATCCAAATATTCCCCTACTCCGATTTTGGATGTAATGATTGTTGACTGTTTTGAAACGAAAGGAGGATTTCGGTTTACCATCGAAAGTTTTATCTTAGTGTGCATGTAGTTTCAACAAGTAAGTGTGAATGTCTATTCATTTTTACTCCAAATCAGAGGCAAAAAGTTGATATTTTAAAGCTTTTGCCAAAGTTATACTATCCCAGGTAGCACAAATAACCTTTAAACGTTTTATAAACGTTTTTAAGAAGTTGTAACAACGTTAATAACCATTTTACAACCTTTAAAAAACGAAGTGTGCTACTTGGGATATTACTAAGGTATGGGCTATTCTACCAATGCAAAATATGTTACACTGGGCTTACTTATTTTTTTAAATATCCATTCTTTTTTAAAAAGTACCTTAAGGAAAACTTAAACGTTCAATATGGAATGTAGGCATTATTAGGAACTATTCAGAAAAAAATATTACTGGCACGAATCCTTTTCCATGGCACTGCTATACTAATCATATTGGTCTTTGCTTTATTAATCACGCTGATTATATAAATCACGGTTCAACTTTTCACTAACATTTTGTTACGGGCAGCGCACTATATATCAAACCTATATGAATTAATGACTGAAGCGTAAATTATTATTACAAATCTCAGAATAATTTTAAAATACATATTTTTTTTCTTTTCATGTAGAGACAAACTTTTACCAGATAATTTAAAAATAAGAACCTTAAATTTCAATTAATGAAATATTTCTTACTCATATTTTTCTGCTTTTGTCCCTGAAATAGAGTGTCCTTTAATCAACGATACATACATGGAAGTTC
>JAXGGA010023880.1:0-12852 GCA_038373865.1 Uloborus plumipes
AAACGGCAAAGTAAACAGTAAAGTTTGAAGTTGGAGAGAACCATATTGATTAATAATTGTCAGATGATTACACGAAAACAAACATACGACTTAAGGGTCATTCCATGTGAAATCAACAAGCCTCAAAACTTGATAATCACCAATTTCAAAAAAACTTATAGGGTTAACTACGGCTATAAAGTGATACAAAAAACAATTTTTAAAAAAAATTTCAGCAGTTAGTTTTTTGTGTGGAACCCCTTAAAAAACGCAAAAAATGGCAAAAAGTGAAATTTTGAACATACAAAGATTTAATTTTCTCAGTTTCTATTACAGCTAGAGTCTTTCGTTATACACTGAAGTGACAAAAGTCATGGGATACCTCTTAATATCGTGTCGGCCCTCCTTTTGCCCGGCGAAGTGCAACAACTCGACGTGGCATGGACTCAATAAGTCGTTGGAAGTCTTCTGCAGGAATATTGAGCCATGCTGTCTCGATAGACGTCCATAATTGTGAAAGCGTTGATGGGGCAGGATTTTGGGCACGAACAGACCTCTCGATGGTGTCCCATAAATGCTCAATGGGATTCATGTCGGGCGATCTAGGTGGCCAAATCATTCGTTGGAATTGTCCAGAATTTTCTTCAAACCAATTGCGAACAGTTGTGGCCCGGTGACATGGCGCATTGTCATCCATAAAAATCCCATCGTTGTTTGGGTACATGAAGTCCATGAATGGCTGCAAGTGATCTCCAAGTAGCTGCACATAAGCATTTCCAGTCAATGTTCGGTCCAGTCGCACTAGAGGACCAAGTCCATGCCATGAAAAAACAGCCCACACCATTACGGAGCCACCACCAGCTTGAACAGTGCCTTGCTGACAGTTTGGGTCCATGGCTTCGTGGGGTCTGCGCCACACTCGAACCCTACCATCGGCTCTTACCAGCTGAAATCGTGACTCATCGGACCAGGCCACGGTTTTCCATTCATCTAGGGACCAACCGATATGCTCACGTGCCCACGAGAGTCGCTGCAAGCGATGTCGTTCTGTCAGTAAAGGCACTCGAGTCGGTCTTCTGCTGGAATAGCCCAAGAAATCCAAATTTCTCCGCACAGTTCTAGCAGACACGTCCATTGTACGTCCCACATTGATTTCTACGGTGATTTGACGCAGTGTTGCTTGTCTGTTAGAATTTACGACTCTTTGCAGACGTCGCCGGTCTCGATCTTTAAGTGCAGGCGGTCGACCACTGCGCTGTCCATGGTGGGATGTTATGCCTGAAATTTCATACTCTCGGCACACTCTTGACACAGTGGATCTGGGAATGTTGAATTCTCTAACGATTTCCGAAATGGCATGACCCATGCGTCTAGCTCCAACTAACATTCCGCGTTCAAAGTCTGTTAATTCACGTCGTGCGGTCATCATCACGTTAAAACCTCTTCACATGAATAACTTGAACAGAAATGAAAACTCTGTAAAAGCACTGCGCATTTATACCTGTTCTATGCGATGCTACTGCCATCTGAAAATTTGCATATTGCTATCCCATGATTTTTGTCACTTCAGTGTATGTCATTGTAAATCTCTTTAAACAAACTTTCAAATGATATATAATTTGACAAGGTTTCATGATGTTAATATTTCAAGGTCATCAAAAGCATTATTTGACCTTGAATATTTCAAAAAGTGTATTTTTTTTAAATGTGAAAAAAAAAATATATATTACTTCCTAATGTAGTGTATATGTGGTAAAACTTATGGATTTTAAAGCATCTGCTTCCTGTTTATAATGTTCAATTGTGCAATATTGAAAATTAATTGATTTGATATGGAAAAAGAGGCTTTGAAATCTAGAAAAATGATGGCAAGAACAACACCCAGACACTCAGTCTTCATTGTGTAATGCCATTAAACAGGAATCAGATGAAAGTGAATGCATATTCATTTTCAACACTATAAGGATAGAACGTACTACAACTGTCAAAGGCGATCTTGATTGCTCAGAAATGGTTGGATTCTTGATCTGTAGGTATAATGGATATTGGTGGCTAGGTGTGCGTCTTAAACACAAATGAAGAAAATCAAGCTATTGCAACCTCATGGACCCTCAAATTCTTTCTACTATCCAGACTTTGAAAATGTTGTCAATGTGCCCATAAGTGCTATTATTTCGGAAGTAGTCCCTAGTAGAAACGGAAAAGGAATGATTTTTAACCTCTCCAAACAAGACGTGGAATAAGCCAACAGTCACTTTTATATAACATTTCGCAGTTTGCAATATTTCTGTATTATATATCCTCAGGAGCCATAGGCATTGCAATAAAGTGGTAAGAGTGTAAAAAGTTGATTATATTTTTCCCCCAGATCCCATTTCTGTCCCATTCTGAAAATTTTACCACATGAACACTACATTAGGGAGTTATATATATATATATATATATATATATATATATATATATATAAAAGATTTTTAAAAAATACACTTTTTGAAATATTCAAAATCAAATAACGCTTTTGGTGACCTTGAAATATTAACATCACAAAACCTTGTCAAATTATATATCATTTGAAAGCTTGTTTATAGAGCTTTACAATGACATATAACAAAAGACTCTAGCTGCAACAGAAACTGAGAAAATAAAATCTTTGTACGTTCAAAATTTCTTTTTTTTTTGCCATTTTTTGCGTTTTTTAAGGGGTTTCACACAAAAAACTAACTGCTGAAAAAAATTTTAAAAATCATTTTTTTGTATCACTTTATAGCCTTATTTAACCCTACAATTTTTTTTTTTTTTTTGAAATTGGTGATGGTCAAGTTTTGAGGCTTGTTGATTTCACATGGAATGACCCTTAACGCAAAATTAATAAAGAAGTTATTTCTGGTAAAATATTGAGAGGTTTTGAAAGAATTGGGAAAAGTGCGTGTTTCCTTTTCTTTGATGTACAGAAACTCCAACTTGATGACAGATTTTAAATCATTAAAACTTATTTTCTTAACTCGATCATCAGTTTCAGTTCAATTAAACTTCGAACATTTCATATGCAAATAAATATTAAAGAGAAAAAAAACATAAAAGCATAATTGAGATTTCGGTTCAGCTAGCCGCTTTCGATGCGTTTCTGTCTTTGACTTGGCCCTTTTTTTTTATTTCTTCAAACTTTCTGCCAGCGTTCACTACGCCAATGGGACATAATCTTAAAAATAATTTAACAGGGTTACAAAAAAGGCTAAAAAGTAACTCAGTGAAGTTAAACATTTTTTCTACTTCCTGTTTCTTTAGAGTTCTCATCCCGTATAAAGTAAAATATTTTTTTTTTTCATATTTGCGAAAAAAAAGCATTATGTCACATGATTTATTTAGTTTTGCCTTGAAAAGATTATTATATTAATCATTAGTAAAATGCTGCCAATAATTTAGGATTATTTAACAAAAAAAAACACATTATTTTTTTTTCTTTCACTCTACAAAGCCTAAAATATACTTCTTAATGAAGTTCAGAATTAAAAGTAAAACACACCAAGCCATTCCTGCAAAAAAAATCGTATGTGAGACAGAGGTATTTTTTTACCATGTATCTAGAAGCATCAATCACTTTAAATGATTCATTTTTTTTCTAAAAAAAATCAAATCAGCAGTGCTGAAAATTGTATTCGGCATTCTCTTTATTTTCCTAGTATTTTCCTAGATTTTTTTAAACACAAAACACTCATGAATATGGTTTGCCATGCAAAAGAAAAACTTTTTAAAAACACGTTATGGAGAAAAAAGTTATAAAATGCAGTGATTTTCATAGGTTAAAATTGATGCTTTCTTTTCCTTATGAAAATACGTTTTGAAGAATGATTATCTTTTCTTTCTCCAAAGTACGGCTTATCAGTGACTTTTGCTACTAAAGCACTAGAGGATCAATTTCTTTTCTTGAGCTACAAAGATAAATCCACCAAAATCAAATTGATAATATCAATCCAGCTGTTTTAGCCATAAACCATAAGCAAACTTTACTGTTGTTTAAAAAGCTTAAGTAAAAAAAACTTTGAAAGCACAACATGTAAAACTTTATACTAGTTGTATAGGCAAATTTATTTATATAAGTTATTTAGGCAAATGCATTTGAATATTTAGGAGTATTTTTTGAATATCGATGTACTTATTTTCATACCTCGTCTACTGAAGAAAAACTAATAAATCCCATTTTAGAATTTTAATATTTTTCGATAAACACAAGAATAAGGAATATCTCTATTAATAGTTAAAATTTTATGATATGTGAGAAGCTTAAAAAAAAGGTCTCCCCCTTTGCAGTAGAGAGATGCAACAATTTCAGTATTTATATAGAAAGACTTTTTATATGTGCAAAAATTATTGAATCTAATAAACAAATGGCTTATTCACTTAAGTTAATTTTCTACGTGATGTATGTTATCTTTACTTAATGCAAGGCAAATTCATTATTGTATCAAAGTGGAATGCACTAAATAGTGCGAAGATGTAAGTATCGTACTGCATATGGCAATAGTACTTATTTAATATTGCAGTTCTGCGTAATAGTAATTGATAAAATTTGAACTAGCAAAATAACCAAAAAGTAATCCTCCCAACTATAATCATCCAATAAGATCAAGAACTTCTGGTCCTGTAACTGCCTGTTATTTGAGGTACTACTGTACTTGACAAAGATCATAAAGTATGCAGACTGTTGTTAAGGAAGTGCGTTTTTGGAGCTATTTGTAGTTGAAAATTATAAAGAAAAGACAATAATGCAATATTTATTCTTGTTCGGCCAATCATAAATAAATATGGTGTATACTTTTTCACAAAAAGCACAATAAAACTTTTTCAATCAAATAGTAAATATAGAAAATATTTGAGAAAGAACGACATAAAAAAAATCCAAAAATGCGTTCGACTTCTTATTTTTATTTTCTTCTATATGAAAGTGCGTTAACGAAGAACAAAGCTACCTTCTAGTTGATCAGATCTGCACTAGGTGTGGATACTTCTAACGAAAAGCATTAGTTCCTTTCATGTTGGTTGAACCTGCTCGAACGGATATAATCGAAAACTACTTGAGTTTGTTCCTTTTTTATCTTTTTATTTTTCCGGCCTTGCGTATCTATAATGGATTAGAAAAAAGATTACTTTGGATAGAAGTTGAGAAGAACACAAACAAAAATACTTAAGAATTCATTCTTTTCTCAGGTAAAAAGAAAAATGGTAGCCGAGAAATTGAAAGACAAGCATGTGAAAAGTAAGTTTTGTTTTGTTTTTTTCTTTTGCAGACAAACATAAATAAATAGTTTCTTTGGTAGTAGGATAATTTTATTAATTTTTTGTGTGCTTCTTATTGTTGTAAGAAGAAATT
Source organism: Uloborus plumipes (assembly GCA_038373865.1). Lineage (NCBI taxonomy): Eukaryota > Metazoa > Arthropoda > Arachnida > Araneae > Uloboridae > Uloborus > Uloborus plumipes. Next base: position 5,348 of record JAXGGA010023880.1, read on the forward strand.
ACAAACTCATGCACCGTCTAAAAAATATATATATCTAGTATTCGTGTAATACACATAAGCAAAAGTCATGGTTTGTGTTATCAGAAAAGGTTTTTTTTTTTTGCTAACCCCCCTCCCCCCAATTTTTCTTAAACACAAATTTTATTTTGTTTATTTATGTTGTTGTATAAAAATGCAGATGAAGTTATATAAACAGCATGTAAGAGAAATAAAAAGACAGAGAGGAGATCTATCAGAGATCGACTGCAGACAGGTTCGTTAACGCATGCGTAACGCATGTAAATACATGCAGTTATGCATGATGGGGGAAGGGCAAATAAGGCTAGCAGTGTGAACCTAGTATTTTTAGAAAAGTGTGATTTCACTGCATGTATCACTCTAAACGACGTCGCATTGCTGCCTCAGTGTAAAATATCAAACAAACCACATCGTAGACGCAAATGGACGCTAAAGTCGAATCATTGTAAAGATTTAATTTGATCATGTGACAAGTGTGACTGTGAAGCTCGATATTGCTCGTAGCATCATTTCACGGCTCTGCTGACACTATTATACTGTAAAACAAATTTATTTTTTGCTGTGTAGCTGTTCAAATATGTCACACATTGACAGAAATACGTCCACTTCAATCTAAGCCTTTTTCGGCAATCATCAAATAATCGCTTCTAAGTGCTCTTAACTCAAACATAGATATAGTTGTTGAAATTAAGAACATTTTATTAAAAAGTCAGTTTATATGCTAAGTCAACTTAAGAAAGAAAAGCTCTATCCCTAAATGTTTGTTCAATTCAGACGTGAAAGAGAAGAAATGAGCCAAGTGCGTCTTGATATTTACAGTGCTATAGTAAGTCCGCTTCCAATCCAAGAAAAACAGCTTAAGAATCCATTCTGAGCATTTAGGTATTACATTTAGGAATGTAATCACGTGCCACGCAATGCTATTATGAAGTTTATGCATTGAAAATCTATTAAATTAAAAAATGTTTGCGTCTAAAATGAACAACGATTTTTTTAAATAAATATTGACTGTTTTAAATAAATAGTTATAACAGCTATGTTAATAATAAATATAAAATATTTGTATTTATACGCATTTGATACATAACAAATAGTTTTTTAATCATTTATTAAGCCTTTTTTTAATTTTATTTCCCTAACTTTGAAATTCACTATATCCTTTGAAAGATAAATTCTTTAAAAAGACAACCGATTGTTAGATTGTTACATTTTTAGTTAAAAAAAATGTTTTTAAACAAATCAAAAAGCTTAAACGGTGCGAAAATTTAAAAAATACCAAACAACAAGTGATATGATTAATGAATAAGTGATCACTTAGAGGTTCATCTGTTACTCTGTAACATTACATCAAATATGTATGATATTTTTAGAAAAAAATAATTGAAGCAATAGATTGTTCTACTTAAGTATAAAATTTTATAATGATTTTTAATTTATATTTTTCTGACATCGTTAAGATGAATTTTATTAAGACAGCATTCCATGTCATAGTGATAACATTAAGACCAATAATTATATATTTTATCTTAGCGCTCTTGGTTTTTTTTATTTTAATTGTAAAATCGACTTTTTAATCGGCATAGAAGCAATTCAATTTTGACCATCTCCTTGCACAGGTCAACGCCGATAATCTACACGCAGCTATATTGAAATTAAAAGTAATATTTTGTCAGGGAATAGCACAGACACTGATTTATATTAAAAATAATGAGCAACGATAAATTGTGGTTAATTTATAAAAGCAATGTGCAAAATGAGTTAGAATATGCAAATATATTTCAAGTAACAAAAGAATTATTAATCACCAGTTGCCCATTTATGACTACCATGAAGTCAGAGATATATCTCTACCGGTGTTAACAATAGCGCTAGTTTTAAGCATGAATAGTGCAGGAAAATGGTCATTGAGTGCAAATAATTAATTTGTGATAAATGATTTCCTTCAACTCGGTTCAGGAAGCGAGTGCGTTTATTCTTGATTTAATGAAAGTTATCATTTTTCGGTTACTTTTTCTTTTTTGCAATTTTTCAACAGCCGTGATTTACTGCGAAAACATAATTTATATTCAAGGAATGATTAATCGAGTGCATTGAACTTTTATATGTACCTACTGCCTCTTTACCAGCGAGATTATTCCCAGACTCATTAAAAAATGTATTCCAGATCGTTTCCAAAAGAGTTGAAGAAAGTGCTCAAATGCATTGATTCCTTTTAAATAGCATATAGTTTGCTTGGTTTATACTACATATGAATAGGTAATACAATGATATACATGAATTATTTGTTTATACATCGGCCGCTGCTTATATGAATCACGTTAGTTCGAAACAGTGTTGATTTAGTAAAGTGGCTAATTCATAAATGCTGACTATTATTATGTTTTTGGCAAATTGTATTAATTAAGCCGAAAATTTAAACAGAATCCACGGTATATTTTCAGAGAAATGTATTAACCCATTAATGCCTGACATTTTATTTTCCAAAGATATTTTGTATACTGGTTACAAACAGTATTTAATGGACAGGAAAATTAATTAAAAAAATATTACGTAAAAAATATTTTTTTTATTAAGGAAAGAAAAATCGACCCTTAAAAGTTACGATAGACCCCAGAGGGTACATACTTTTTAAACTAAAATTTTTTTCTGCCTACGATATAATATTTAAATAGATATTTTATAAGAAGAAATAAAATCAGCAATAAACTGGGAAGCTGGGAATAACTTTGAAACTTAGCTTTTTTTCTTGAGATTGAGAACGATGTCATTTTTGATAAAGATCATATTAAAACTGCTACAGAACACACTTTACAATGGTTATTTGCTGCAATCTAATAATAACGAATTGAAACAATACCAAGGTACTAATTGAACACTATTACTTGGTTGAAATGTTCATTTTCGGGGAATTCAGACCCTTTTTCGGACCGTCCCTAAAAAGGGGTTTGGGGTCAAAATGTCGCGGCCGAAATGTCGCGGGCCAAAATGTCGCGGCCAAAATGTCGCCGAGCCAAAATGTCGCGGGCTAAAATGTCGCGGGCAAAAATGTCGCCGGTCCAAAATGTCGCCGAGCCAAAATGTCGCGGGCTAAAATGTCGCGGGCAAAAATGTCGCCGGTCCAAAATGTCGCCGAGCCAAAATGTCGCGGGCTAAAATGTCGCGGGCCAAAATGTCGCCGGTCCAAAATGTCGCCGAGCCAAAATGTCGCGGGCTAAAATGTCGCGGGCTAAAATGTCGCGGGCTAAAATGTCGCCGGTCCAAAATGTCGCCTGTCCAAAATGTCGCGGGCCAAAATGTCGCGTGGTCAAAATGTCGCCGGTCAAAAATGTCGCCGGGCCAAAATGTCGCCGGTCGAAAATGTAGTCGGGCCAAAATGTCGCCGATCAAAAATGTCGCCGGTCTAAAATGTCGCCGGTCCAAAATGTCGCCGGTCCAGAATGTCGCCGGTCAAAAATGTCGCCGGTCCAGAATGTCGCCGGTCAAAAATGTCGCCGTTCCAAAATATATCCGTTCCAAAATGACGTAAGTGTATAGTACAGATTGAATGTTTCCAGTAATTCACAAATTCAATGCAGCTTAATTATGTAGCTCAATTTTACTAATAAGCTTGTCACGATATGATAAATACACCTGTTTAGTAACTTTTTTTAAACGTAGCAGGTTAGAAAATTAGCTTAAGTTATTAACAAAAATGTAACTAAATTGATTTCTTCTAAAGCTTAAATTATTTCAGTACCAAAATAATGCCATAGTTTTTTCAGGGCTGTACTTAGAGCCCAGGGACGCTAAATTTCTTCCTTTTTTAATACGCTTTTACTAAAGTTTACAAATACCTTTGTGCTAAAGATGTACAGAAAATAACAACGTTACAATGCTGCTCATTTGTGCATTGTAACGTTGTTATTTTCTGTATACGCTTTTACTAGTTTCACAAGTAGGTTTTTTTGTTTGTTCGTTTGTATTTATGTAACTCTGAGTCAAAAATAAAATTCACGTTGATGTATAATAAGTGCATTTGACATTAGTTCTGAGTTGGGCATCGATCGTCCACAAAATGCATATTATAAGTTCATGTAAACTTAGCGGATATTCAACAGTTTTCAAAATCTTCTTTTGAATTTGATTTACTCTAAAAGCGTATTTTTTAGTTTTTTAAACTATATTTAGGATTATTTCTTTTTTTTTCACACAAAGAAATTAAATAAATAAATTTGCTGTAAAGGCATTTTTTTTTTGCAAAAACGGAATACCGTTTAATCACCGCGTAGCCGGCAATTTTCTTATAGAACATTTTCTTTAAGAGTTGTTTTGGGACGTTTGAAATCAAATTAGTTAATGGAATTATTGCTTTCTTTGTAACAACTGAGTGGTGGAAGGGGAGGTGAAATGTCAAGAGAAAAAATGGTATTATATTCAACTCCACATTTAAATACTGATTGTAACGAAGGTACAGAACCATGTCTGAGCTGATTAACGCCAGAAATTAATAAGCATCTCTCCTTTTAAGACCCCACTCTACAAACAAAATTTTGTCTGAATACTTGCATTACTTCTTGATATACATCACTCACAAATAATGAAAAATAAAAAGTTCAATTGCTCTGCTTCCTCGATGATGTGGCGTATCTTCTGAAGGCTTCCTATGGGCCAATTTTTATTTTATTTCGTCTGAACCTTCTTCAGACATTAATCACGCTATGCTGAAAACGTTCCATTACATTCTTGCATGTAAAAACTTGGAAGAACTAGCGGCAAAAACCAATCAGCACTGAATCACATATTGGTTGGTACATGTATGTACCAAATTTCATTCTAATTCACGCACTAAGTTTTGTGGTAGAGTCGCCCCCAAAAAATGGGTCACGCAGATACACACTTACACATTTTCGCTTAAAAAAAATAAACGATAAAATTGAATTCCTGACACGTCAGAAAGTGTAAATTCTTCCAAACTGACAATTTTTCACTGATCCAATACTTTCTTTTACACATTTTATGAAGAAGAAAATAAAAAGACCTCTATTATTTAAATAATATAGACTTGCTTTCGATCATGTGAGAAATTTTAACAGAAACCAAGTTTCAAACATTGTATATCTGTCTTATTCATTTCACTGTTCTTCAACTTCTTTTTTAACACACAAATTTTCCTTTCGATATCAATTAAACTTGGCTTGGGCTGCTAATCTATTCGTTTTTAAGTTGGTAGATAGCGAGTTACGGTGAAATAAGCTATTGTAAATAAATAACGTACGCTTGTTTGAAAACTATTTGTTTCTTGGAAAGCGCTCGAAACAGTTACAAGCCGAAAGGGTAAATTTTTTTAGTATTTTCAAAAATTTTAGTCCATACTATCGTTAACGCACACGTTCATCAACAGCAATTAGCAATTTTTTGCTAATTCGGTGTAAAAAAGCCTTTTCATATATTTTAATTTTTGATACTAACTGTATCAATATCGGACCTTCTACATTTTTGTCTGACGACATTTGAACTGGCGACATTTTGGCCCGCGACATTTTTGACCGGCGACACTTTGGACCGGCGACTTTTTTGACCTGCGACATTTTGGACCGGCGACATTTTTGACCGGCGACATTTTAGACCGGCGACATTTTTGACCGGCGACATTTTCTACCGGCGACATTTTGGCCCGGCGACATTTTGACCACGCGACATTTTGGCCCGCGACATTTTGGCCCGCGACATTTTGTGCAGGCGACATTTTGGGCAGGCGACATTTTGGCCCGCGACATTTTAGCCCGCGACATTTTGGCTCGGCGACATTTTGGACTGGCGACATTTTGGCCCGCGACATTTTAGCCCGCGACATTTTGGCTCGGCGACATTTTGGACCGGCGACATTTTGGCCCGCGACATTTTAGCCCGCGACATTTTGGCTCGGCGACATTTTGGACCGGCGACATTTTTGCCCGCGACATTTTAGCCCGCGACATTTTGGCTCGGCGACATTTTGGCCGCGACATTTTGGCCCGCGACATTTCGGCCGCGACATTTTGGGCGTATACCCTAAAAAGGGACGCTAGGCATTAATGGGTTAATGTCCTTTCAAACTGAGAAAAACATTATTCATATTTTATCACATCTACAACAAAGTGCGAAATGTTTTTAATGTAACAACTCCCGTTGCCAGAATCTCTAAAAACGAATAATTTATCTTCAAACGTTTCTTTCTACGTAAAATTCGGAAAAAACAATGTAGTTTTAAATAATCAGTTATTAGATAGATTTAGTTGGATGTTTACAATAAAAATTTAGCGTGGGAGATTATTACATCCATTCCTCATGCCAATGCAATGTTTTTGTAAACAAAGCATTACAAAACCAATTTTTCATACTAATGACAATTCAGCAATACATTTTCTCAGACTTAATATCGAAGCAAACTTACAAGCAGCATAGATAATGATTTGTGGTGTGATGCAACTTAATAGCTTCTTAACTTGCGTTGAATTTTCAAACAGAAGAAAGAATACTCTGATAATATTATTTTGAAGAAAAATGCTTAATAATATATGTTGTACCTAAAATGTCTTAAACTTTTCAGTAAGATGAATAGAGCTCGCGTAAACTGACTTTGAAAAGTTTATCCCGGAAGATTTAGCATTGTGTGTGCGTGTGTGTGGGTAAAACTCCAAAGTGGGATAACCAATTATAAATTAAGAAGGTATAATTTTACTTCGCAGAGATGGTCTATGACTCCTCCATTTTTCAGGATTGTCCATTTTTAGGAAGGGGTGATACGCAGATGAAAATTGAGGAATGGGATTCACAATTGATGGGGGAATTTGAATGGGTAGAAATTCTACCTATTTTAATACCTATTTTAAGGAATGGACTCGTTTTCTCATTTGATTGACACCGGCCATCTCGTCGCGGTTGAATTATATATTGTACATTTTTTAAAAACATCGTAGCAAATAGATTAAAAGGATGTGACTGCATGGAGCTACAGAATATTTGTAAAAAATAAATAAATTAATTAATAACTTTTTAAAAAGAACATGCATAAATAAATAATTTTAATCATAAAAAATTAATAAGGTAGAATGGGACAAATTTTGAGGATGTGTAAACATTCCCAACATATTTTCTAATACTCTAAGAAATTTTTGATTAAAATAAAACATCGGAGTAATACAAATAAAAATAAAATAAATATTGATAAATGTCATCTCCATCTTTCGAATACATATGTAGCAATTAAGTGATGGTCAAATCAAATGAGAGGGTATGATTTCTATCCAATTCGCTTGAGCTACCAAACAAGAAAAGTTCAAGAGAGATAATTCAGTTATGTTGACGCAAAATGTAGGTATCGGAAATGGGCTCAGAAATCATTTTCATACGTTTTTCGGTCCTCTTAACTAAATGGAATTTAAGTTTTATCCTACTTTAGAAAAGAAGTTCTAAAATGAGATAAATGTTAACAATGAAACGAGGTAACTAGTGGGTAAACATTATTA
>JAXGGA010023881.1:0-12852 GCA_038373865.1 Uloborus plumipes
GATCCACCGTCTTCACTAATGGTGGCTGGGGCACGTTAAATATGGGTCGCGGTCACAAAATCCTCCAGGTGAATCAACGCCTCTGGTAGGACTGGGATTTGCTCAGCTCCAGGTCTGGAACGAAAAACAGAGCTTTCTTCGGTGCCCCATTCAACCCCTTCAACAACGTGTAACGGTTGGTACGGGGGATAATGGAGTGTATGTACGTATGCAAAGCATTTTAAGGCTCTTGTGCCATAAAAAAAATCAATGTAGTCCACCATCTTTTCAAACGAGGTAGTCAAACTTAACCTAGATTAACGAAAAGCTACTGCAATTTAAAGAAAGCAGCCTTTTCTAACACAATCGTTTGGCGCAGTATAGCCTTTTAAGGCTCTTGAGCCATAAAACTCAGTATAACTCACCATCTTTTCAAACGAGCTTATTGGACCTAATCTAGATTAACGAAAAGGCATTGCAACTTCGAAAACGCAATTGTTTTCAAACGAGCTTGTCGGACTTAATCTAGATTAGTGAAAAGGTATTGCCGCTTAAAAAAAGTAATCAGTTTCAAACGAACTTATCGAAATTAATCTAGATTAATGCAAAGGTATTGTAACTTAAAAAAGGAAATTCTTTTCAAATGAGTTCATCGAAATTAATCTAGATCAACGAAAAGGTATTGCAATTTAAAAAATACTGTGCTTTTAAACGAGCTTGTCGAAATTAATCTAGATTTACGAAAAGGTATTGCCACTTAAAAAATGCAGCTCTTTTCAAACGACCTCATCGAAATTAATCTAGATTAACGAAAAGGTATTGCAACATTAAAAGTGCAGTTCTTTTTAAACTTGGGTTTTGAGCCGTATTTCGGGTCCCCGCTTTTGTGTTTTCATTGTGGTAGAGCATCAGATATACTTGTTATTTTCGCTTCACTGTTCAAATTCTTCATCAAGTAATAATTACTATTTTACATATGATGAAAAAAAAATCTATTAAACTACTTTGTATTACTCTTGCATTTGCCACCCCTGCTAATCAAATCTTAAAAGAAAGGTCGAGGCGGGGGAGGGGATTTAAAAATGTGTTTTCGTTGGGATATTCCATAAGCTGAGACCCAATTGGGGACAAGCTTTCCACATTGGGAGGCTTTCGGCAGCTTAACGGCAAAACACGTACAAATGATTATTATTGTTTTGGCTCCTATAAGGTGGGAGCTGACTCATCCGACATTTTGGTTCCAAAACGGTGGGCGTGGAACCACTGGTATCTGTACGTCAAGTCGCATTGAAGAAAAGCGGAAGCTAAGCTTGAATTGTAGCTGCATAGATGGTATTTGACTATTTTCGTCTGTATGACAAAAACATTTCATAAACTCAGGCTTAAAACAAGTGCAAAATGAAAATAGACCCGATTTCATGAAACAGGTCCCAATAAACTGTTTTTAAATTCGAGAAATAAGTTATCTTTTTAAATTTACCTAACATGGTGCTTTATCCAACTAATCACAAGTTATTTTGCGCCAGAGCAACCAGGTATAATATTAATGCGTTTCAAATACCTGTAACAGGGCTGGATCCAAGAATGTCTTGGAACCAAAATGTCAGACAAGTCAGCCTGTCCTTGTACGAACAAACAAATAAGCTAAATAAATAAATAAATAAACTTCGTCATAAAGACACAAATGCTGTTTTTCTCTCCAAAAAATATTCGACTGATGGAGCAGGGTTCAAATCTTAGGAGATGGAAAAATTCTTGAAACTAAGTTCTTGGAGCTACATTTCCAAACACAAATTCCCGAGCGGGGAGCCATCAGTCGTCGTGGTCGGCCTCTTGCTGCAACCAGATGTAACCGGTTCTGGTGATGGAGCAGTAGGCGTCGTAGTACTTCCCTGGCGACCTGCAGAAGGACCAGCGGGGGCACCTGCACCGGAACCGAACTTGGAACTCCCGTTTGCAGACTTCATTCCACCAGCAAGTCCTCTTTGAATTGAGAAAAAAAAAATCAGTTAGTGGGGATGGTGGCGATTTTTATCAGCAGGATCAAAGGGAAAAAAGAAGGAAAGAAACTAAGTTGTTGATCTTTAACCCTTTTTGATCTGAATTTTAACCTGAAAATTCTAAATTTGTTCATCAACAACACATCTTGTATTTCACCACGAAAAACAGTAAAACATATTACAGACAATTTTTCAACTACTGCTATACCCGAATGCAACTTAAGTTGACACTGACGTCACTAAGCGCGGAAGAAAAACGGACCTTCTTGGCGAATTAGAGGAGATCGCCAACTGTGCGTGAACTCTTATTGGCTGGCACGTTCGATTCAAATGAATTACGCTTTCGCTCTGCTCCGTTCGTAAAGTAGAAAATATTAAGACTATTGGGGCATTTCACGGTATTTGTGACATAGGGGTGTCCGTAACAAAACTTTTAAAAAAATTTTTTATATATATATTGAAAAAGTACATTCTAAAGTATATGAATATCATATTGCTTTCATAGTTCATTTTATATTCTGTTTGTAATTCCGCTCAGAACATTGAAAATACAATTTTCACTGTTACGGACTCTACATTGAATTTTTCTTTAAAAACTAAATTTTTATTCAAAATATTGTTAGGGACTCTTCAGTCATTATTTTCCCAATCCATAATTTTTTATAGAACGCACTTTTTGATTAAAATTGTTAGCTATATTAGAAGTGAGCCTTTACTTTATCTGTCTCAAATACCAGTTTTGGGTTAAAATCAGTTTAAGCCAGATTTAAAGAAAAATTCAATGTAGAGTCCGTAGCAATGAAAATTGCATTTTCAATGTTCTGAGTGCAATTACAAACATAATATAAAGTGAACTATCTCCATATATTATTTCTCTAAGCCGAATCCTATACCCGGTCGAAACTCGCTCATTTCTTTATCGAATTGCAAGAAAATTTATGATTTTGAAGCTTATCCCGCGGGCTATTGACGAAAATTAGACCCACCCTCTAAAAAGTGTCGGTTCGTTTTTTATTCGAACTTCAATTTTTGGGCACAAAATTGACTCCATCTAGCGAAATAATTGTCGTATCGTCTCCATTTTGATTTCATTCGAAAGATTAAAAAAAATGCGTTCTTTAGAACGTTTCTCCGCTAGCGCCGCGTAATGAGAATCTCGAAAATCCACGTTTAAGCGACTTATAAGCGATTGAAGTTTGAAAAAGTTAAATTTTTTGCTCAAACGTTAAAATCGTTACATTGTTGTTCAAATCAATTTTAAATGCGACATTTCAAGCCAAGGCTTAGCTCGGTAAACCTTAATTGTAACTTTTATTGTTTCAAAATACTATGGTAGTTTTGCGATAACGTTAGTATTTAGTTTAGTCATAGCCTTGGGTATTTGATTTTAATCTCCATATATTATTTCTCTAAGCCGAATCCTATACCCGGTCGAAATTCGCTCATTTCTTTATCGAATTGCAAGAAAATTTATGATTTTGAAGCTTATCCCGCGGGCTATTGACGAAAATTAGACCCACCCTCTAAAAAGTGTCGGTTCGTTTTTTATTCGAACTTCAATTTTTGGGCACAAAATTGACTCTATCTAGCGAAATAATTGTCGTATCGTCTCCATTTTGATTTCATTCGAAAGATTTAAAAAAATGCGTTCTTTAGAACGTTTCTCCGCTAGCGCCACGTAACGAGAATCTCGAAAATCCACGTTTAAGCGACTTATAAGCGATTGAAGTTTGAAAAAGTTAAATTTTTTGCTCAAACGTTAAAATCGTTACATTGTTGTTCAAATCAATTTTAAATGCGACATTTCAAGCCAAGGCTTAGCTCGGTAAACCTTAATTGTAACTTTTATTGTTTCAAAATACTATGGTAGTTTTGCGATAACGTTAGTATTTAGTTTAGTCATAGCCTTGGGTATTTGATTTTAATCTCCATATATTATTTCTCTAAGCCGAATCCTATACCCGGTCGAAACTCGCTCATTTCTTTATCGAATTGCAAGAAAATTTATGATTTTGAAGCTTATCCCGCGGGCTATTGACGAAAATTAGACCCACCCTCTAAAAAGTGTCGGTTCGTTTTTTATTCGAACTTCAATTTTTGGGCACAAAATTGACTCTATCTAGCGAAATAATTGTCGTATCGTCTCCATTTTGATTTCATTCGAAAGATTTAAAAAAGTCCGTTCTTTAGAACGTTTCTCCGCTAGCGCCACGTAACGAGAATCTCGAAAATCCACGTTTAAGCGACTTATAAGCGATTGAAGTTTGAAAAAGTTAAATTTTTTGCTCAACTGTTAAAATCGTTATACCATTGTTGTTCAAATCAATTTTAAATGCGACATTTCAAGCCAAGGCTTAGCTCGGTAAACCTTAATTGTAACTTTTATTGTTTCAAAATACTATGGTAGTTTTGCGATAACGTTAGTATTTAGTTTAGCAGTAGCCTTGGGTATTTGATTTTAATATAGGGTATCACTTTTGTAGTAGTTGTAAAAGTGAACGTGTCTTTGATCTTTATGAAAAGTTGTCAGAACGACGGCAGTAGATGGCGATGTTGTGCAAATGAAGCCAATAAAAATTGTCGTATTAAATTTTAAGTTTAGAGTTTTTTTTTTTTTTTTTTTGCGGAATTCCGCACGGGTCATCTAGTATAGGGTATCACTTTTGTAGTAGTTGTAAAAGTGAACGTGTTTTTGATCTCTTTGAAAAGTTGTCAGAACGACGGCAGTAGATGGCGATGTTGTGCAAATGAAGCCAATAAAAATTGTCGTATTAAATTTTAAGTTTAGAGGTTTTTTTTTTTTTTTTTTGCGGAATTCCGCACGTGTCACCTAGTGAAAACAATTCATGATATTCATGTACTGTTTCAATATATATAAAAATTTTAAACTTTTCAAAAGTTTTGTTACACCATTATGTCACAGATACCGTGAAATGCCCCTATTACGAATAATATGGCAAAAAAGGCTAAATATGCGTAGATGAAACACTCTAATCCGTTTTCTAAAGGGAAGGATCTAATTTCACCCGAAATTCGGACACAGTGCAAGAAACCACTTCCTATGCTTGGTCTCGGCTTATTTCTCTATAGTCCAGAAAGGTTGCAGCTGAGTATGCTACTATACACGCATATCACATATATGCAGGCCGACCAGGGCTTGTCTTTTGACATGAAATCGAAATTACAAGTCCGCGTCGAATGAAAAGTTGATTAGATAAAGTGATAGTTGCTAGGGCAGCACTTATAAGTAAATTTTTATTTTTGACTTCTGTTCGTGTGAAAAAGATGTACAAAGTATTCAAACTTAAGCCTTGGTTTCCTAGAACGCGACAATCGTCGCCGACGCCGGGCGCGACTGCTCGCGAATCAGAATCAGTTTGATTGGAGCGTGGCGTGAAGCGACTTCCATCTGCGGCTCAGGCGCATGCGCAGAAGAAGGCGGCGACCACATTAAACCAAGCCTTTAAAGGCCCGGTTTCCTGTGAACTCGTCGATCTCTGGCGAGGCGACAGACGCCGCCGCCTTCTGCGCATGCGCCTGAGCCGCAGATTGACGTCGCTTCACGCCACGCTCCAATCAAACTGGTTCTGATTCTAGCGTGCGTCGCGGCCCAAGCCTAATTAAGGCCAAGCCTTTGGGCTTGGTTTCCTAGAATCGTCGCCGACGCCGGGCGCGACGCACGCTGGAATCAGAACCAGTTTGATTAGAGCGTGGCGTGAAGCGACGTCAATCTGCGGCTCAGGCGCATGCGCAGAAGAAGGCGGCGATCGTCACCTCGCCAGAGTTTGACGATTTCACTCCTAGGAAACCGGGCCTTTCGATAAACCCAACCATCCTCACCGTAGCATGAACTTTAGAAATTATTTATATAAAAAAACCTACATGTCGTATCGTTAAAAACTTTTCACGGATGATGTTCAAGTATGTTTTCTATCATATAAAAATTACACTAAAAAATCGAATTCTTCCATATTCAGAGTGTTTCTGAGGGCGCAGATTGTGGAAGAACTATGTTCGGGGGCAAGGAAGGGGGGATACTTACTTCGCTGAAGTATGCACCAATCGAGGTGTCGCTGTAGGCCCTCTTGCCGCCTGCGTCCTCACATTCTACACTTATGATGAGGTAGATGAAGCCGAGGGTGAAAGCCCAAGCAGCGCTCCTCTTGTCTTGGTTTTCTACAGAGGGACATAATCACTGACACGGCAACAAACTACAGGACGTCACAAAGGACTCGATTATTTCAAAACTGAATATCTCGAAAGCAAATGACGATTTTGGAATGAAACAAATGGTATGTTTATTGTGAAAGTCGTAAAAATCATGCGCAACATTTTTGTAAATTTTGTTGCAAAAGGTGCTAATAGATGGCGCTGCATGATGTAATTGCAATACGAGTACCTATAAATAGTGTTTTGAGGACTTTAGAGACCATTTCTGGTGTTGAAACGCAAGAGGAGGTTGAAGCAAAATACACAATTGAACAACCAGTATAATTTTTCACATAAATTTCACAGGTTATGGATACAGTCGTACGGCAACAAGAAGCTTCCAAAGACAGTCAACGAAGGAGTGTGGCCTAATCTGTAAAATTTCAGTACCAGAGACATTTATTGTTCAATAGCACAGTTTGTTTCCTCCTTTTCGCGTTTCAACGCAAAAAATGGTCGCTCCAGCCTTCGCACCACTTTTATTGGATTCGTTTTGAAATTACAGCATGCAGCGCCACATCCTGTTCATCAATAATAAAAAAATATCGAAATTTTAACAAAAGCACCGATGTTTTGAGAATTATTATTATTATTTAAGAGGTCCATATTCACATTCCATTTTTGTCCGATGCCTTTTCATGAGCTTTTTGTAAATTACCTTTTTCGACTTAAAATAAATGAAACTAAACAGTCTTTTCCCTCTTTATTTTTAGCAACTTGAAATAGGTGTTAATCTAGGTCAAATTCTAGTTTTTAAACTTAAATCAACTTGATTTAAAAATCAGGAAGTTGTGTCCTTTTTTTCCTTTTACTCTCATTTGTTTTGAAGCTCTGACTATAATTAGAGCATTTCTAATGTTTCACCATAGAAAGAAAAAAAAGAACGTAATAAATAATGCACAAATTTGTAACAATTTTTTTGGTACTTACTTGCGCACGTTGTATCAAAACACAATTAAACTAGTTACCATTTATTATAGCCAGATAATTACCTTTTTTTCATGTAAAATATCACTAAAATATATCTGCATATAAATCAAAAAAAGGAAAGAAAAGGGAGCAAAAAAAAAAAAAAAAAACCTTCAATTCATGACCAGCTTTATAGTTGCTGTTACAGCAAGCCATATTTTTTCCACGGGATATTTAAGGGGCTTTGAAGCAAAAAGTTACATAGAAAAAAGTACAACAATAGAAATGAAAATAATAAATTTTATTATTATAAATTAACCAAGTACAAAAATAAACAAAAACAGGTACAAAATAATATAGATATTTAATAAACAAATAAAAAAATAAATCAATAAAATAAACGTCTAGTTCTGAAACAGCCCCAAAATATAATTTTGAGGTTTCGTGAGAGGAATTTCGGGCAAGAAGTCAAATTTCTTCACTTTCATTTTTTCCACTAGTTTTTAGAAAAGATGAAAAAAAAAAAAAAAAAAAACACATATATAATAGCACGAATATCAGTTCTAGCAGCTGTTCCATCACAATGAGTGGAATTCAGGTAAATAAAAGGGAAAATACAGCAGTTTTAAACTCTTTTTCGTTTTCAAGATGTGGAAATCAAAAATCTGATTGCCAAGTTACCCATAGCGTGACATGGAGCAATTCCAGTGCACATCTTCTTGAAAGAAAAACACATTTAAAGGAAAAGATAGAAATCGAAAATGGTAAATTCAAGGGTTGTGTCAAACTGGAAGTCAAAAGTTGCAGCAGTTATGTTTTTAAAAAAAGAACAACATTTAAATCAAGAAATGAGGATTATCTGACAAGGGTACCGTAATGTCGGGTTACTTGGACCCTAGGGGGTTACTTGAGCCCATTACAGTAAAATGATAAAATCTAGGTTTGGTACTTACTAGTTGAAGACTTGCACGTAGTTCCTCGTTTCTCCGCTAGGTAGAAGCACTCTGCAGTCTCTAACGCTAGTACCAAACCCAGATTTTATCATTTTACTGTGGGCTCAAGTAACCCTTGTGGGTCCAAGTAACCCGACTTTACGGTATTTCGAAAGGCATTCGGTAACGTATTTTTCTTTGTTGACAACTATACTCGGTTAAAGCAGTGAGTAACCGCCCCTAAGCAAGGGCTAAGGCAAGATCAGGGACGTCATTTCAAGTTTTTCCAGGGGGGGGGGGGCAAAGGGTAAAACACAATACAATTTCACCAGAAAACATCAAAAACCACGCCCACTTATATGTAAATACATTGATTTCACAAAGTCAGGGGGGAGGGCAATTGACCCCTGACTTTGTGAAATCAATGTAATGAAATCAGGGGGGGGGGCAATTGACCCCCACTGCCCCCCTAAACGACGGGCCTGGGAAAGATGCTGATGAGTGCATGATAAGCACGAAACTGCAGTCCATGGATGGAAATAACCGAGTTGGCGGTGTATTGCATAGACTCGGATACTTTAAAATAGGCGTATCAAATTTAGAAATTTTAAGTCGTCACCATGGAAACCGTACGAAAAAAAAACAGCTCCACTCTGTTTTCATGCACTGCCGTTGGGGCATTTCATTTATTTTATGCTTATCGAATGAGGCTTACGCTTATATTTATACCCTCATGTCTCAGTTATTTCGCAACGTTTTCTAACAAATCAAGTCATACATTTAATACAGCAAAATTTTCTAAGAAAATGTTGTGTTTTATTAACGTTGTTTTTTCAATAGCGGTTCAATTTACAGGAGCTATTGTACTTATGTTTTGATGAAAAAACCCTTTTTTAGATACTTTTGAACTTCAGTTTTTGTGTGCGCATCCGTAAAAACTCAAGAAATGGCAAAAAATAAAGTTTCGTTTTTAACAAAAATACCCTAGCAGCATCATCTCATCGGCCGATGATCGGCCATTCATCGAAACCCGATGAAATTCTCATCGGCCGATGATCCAATATGTCTCATCGGCCAAGCAGAATCCGAGCAGCAAAATCCGATGAGAATACGATGAGATTTGGAGCAATTTACGAGCAGAACAGTCCCGTGCCGAGGAATTTCATCGGGAACTTGATCGGAAGGGTATCGTTTTCCGATGGAATATAGCTCGGCTTATTTTCATCGGGAAAGTGGATCGGAAGGATATCGCTTTCCGATGAAAAGTAGCTCATCGAAAAACGTGTTCGGATACTGATCGGAACGATGTCATCGTGCGTTACAGGATCAGTTTACGAGGAGTTTGTTGATCGGCCGAGCAAAATCCGATGAGTTGATGCTACTTGGGTAATTATCTTCTTATGGCTGCTATAAGAGCTTGAGTCTTTTCCTATGTGTTATCTTAAAGCTCTTGAAACAGAATTTCGGATGATATGTCACTTGGCAAGGTGTCATTATTATTTTAAATTCATAAAAAGCATTGTTTCCTTTTTCAAAAAAATAAAAATAATTAAAATGAGATAAATAATAAATAAAACAGTTAATATGGTGTGTACGTGATAAAAAATATGTATAATGGGACTGCAAAGCCACTTTTCTAAAAAGCGATAACAAAAGTTTTCGATAGAGTTGAATATTGCAATTATTTCCACCATGTAAATGACAACAATAGTAATTGAAAATATGATAAATAGTAATTGAAAATCCATTCTTTATACTGCCGAGGATGTGTCTAGATATTCAGCCTATGATTGCAATTTGCCCATAAACAAAAATGATGAAAAATGGGAAAATGCTTTTTATGACCTTGAAACATTAATGACCTACAACCTTGCCAAGTGACATATCATCCGAAATTCTGTTTCAAGAGCTTAAAAATAACACATAGAAAAGACTCAAGCTCTTATAGCAGCTATAAGAAGATAATTATTTTTGTTAAAAACGAAACTTTATTTTTTGCCATTTCTTGAGTTTTTACGGATGCGCACACAAAAACTAAAGTTCAAAAATATCTAAAAAAGGGTTTTTTCATCAGAACATAAGTACAATAGCTCCTGTAAATTTTAATAGAACAAATTGACATCAACTTTTGAGGTCTATGTCTTTTTTTCTTTGATTTCACGTTGAATGACGTACACATTTTTGATCTGCAATATCCCCTTAAAACTGGTTTGTCTCAAAATAAAAATAACGTTTTTGAGTTAAGAAAAGTGTGCTCTTTCCAATGATGTAAAGAAAATTGAAATTCAAGATGACCCTTTTGAGATATTGCCCTTTGAAATTGAGACAAAATTGAGAAAAAAGAAATTTGACTGGAATTTCAACTCGCATAATTCAGCAATTATTTGAGCTATCAAGATGCCACTTGCACACCTTTCGGACGAACTATCAGGCTACAAACGAGGAAAGAATTAGCTTCAGAAAGTCATTCTCTCAGCAGATACAAGCTGATAACGTATGGTCAAAATTTGCCAAAATACGATTTTTTTACCAACTTTGGCAGCAAATTGCAAAAAATCTACAGTGCATGGAGCTTTTGTTACACAAGTAGGCTATTCTACCCTAAACAGTGATCAGAATCACCAAATTTGAGCCTGATAATCGTCTTAGGTCGCGAGCAATAAAAGCACAAACTTGACGATTTGGTCATTTTTTTTCAAGACACGAAAAAGAGGCCTTTATAAAATAATTTTTACTGACTGAACCATAAGGCTTATGGAGCTATATTTTGGTATGGCTTCATGCAAGTCTTATATGTACTTCCAAAAAATTTTTCATCAAAATCGGAGGTGGTTGAGTAAGGACGCCTCGTAAACTTGACATGGAATGACCCAAATATTAAGCAATATTTTTTCCAAATTCTATCGCTCCACAAACAAAATGAATATGCAAATAAATAAAATAAAGTAAACATAAATAACAAAAATAATTTCTTAACACCTAAATAAACTAATAAAGGGGGAAAAAATACATGCATTTACCTATTGATTTTTTCCATGAAAGCAGTAGAATAAATTGTGTTCTATTAGCAAGAAGAAAATAAAACGCACAAAACTAATTATTCGCTCCCCCCCCCCCTTTCCAAACAAATACTTATATATCATACCTAGATACCCAACATGCTTATAAAACTTTTATCAGGATAAATGTACAAATAAATAAAATAAAGAAAAATAAATAACAATAATAATTACTTAATAAATAAACTAACAAAGGAAAAAAAAACATACATTTACATATCGATTTTTTCTATGAAAGCAGTAGAATAAAGTGTGCTCTAATAGCAAAAATAAAATAAAATGCAAAACAAATTATTTTCCCCCTCCCCTTTCTAAACAAATACTTATACTACATCATACCCAGATATACCCCACATGCTCATAGAACTTTTATCAACAGGGCCTGATTACTGAATAGGCTAACAAGGTCGTGGCCTAGGGCCCCCAAATGGCTAAAATTGTTTCTAGTCAATAGCTAAAATTGTTTTATCCACTGCTTAAAATTTCTAAGTCGGAGTACAGGGGCCCTAAAAAAGTATTTGGCCTAGGGCCCAGTAATGTATTAATCGAGCTATGTTTGTCACGACAATATTTTTGCAGACTGCATTCGAAGCAAGTTGTGTTATTATCGATTACATCAGTTTTTCAATAACGAAAAAAAAAACATCATTTAAAAAGTTTTGCAATTTTACATTTCAGCGCGTTATCTCTTTTTTTTTCGAAATCTAGCTTTTAAGTACACAGAAGCACTAACGGCAAAAACAGACTTACCCGTTCGTCCAGTGCTGTGACTTATCATAGCGAAAATTAGAACCAGCAATCAATCAGAAAAAAAAGAGTTTGTCGCCGAAAGCGGCAGTTCGCGCGCTTCTGAAGTAGCAGACGATAAAAACCGACCGTTTTGAGAAGTCAGGTGAGAGCCCTAGCGACGGAGGCAAGCAACATCAAAATATCCCACTTCTAGCTTGTCAGAAAATGGCGATAAAAAGTAATACTCCATTTAATTTTACGGCTGTATTAATTTTTCTTTTTAAGTACATTTTTAGCGTTGGTTTTCAGGATATGCGTTATGTTAAGTTGATTAAATATGGGAGCGCCATTTTTTTCCATGCAAAAGTAATTTATTATTGTAATTTATTGCTTGAGAATGAAGAAACTCTTCATGCAGTTCGAATCATTTTTGCATTTGTACTATACCATCAGTTTAAATTTTTTTTTCATACCAACTCAAACTAGCTTAAGAATTGGAAAACTATTTAAGTAGTTCATTTCTACATTAATACAGCACTAATTAATTTTTATTTGATGCAAAAGAGCTTTTTTTTAATAATTATTAGCTTAAGAATTATGAAAGTATTCAAGAAGTTTATATTACATTTCCATACTAATAAAACATTAAATGAAATTTTTATTTTATACAAAAGTAATTTATTATTGTAATTTATAGCATAAGAATTACGAAACTTTTCATGCAGCTCATTTTTACATTTCTGCACTAATATAGCAATAATTTAATTCTTTATGAGATGCAAAAACACTTTATTATTTTTATTATTAACTTAAGAATTAAAAAATTGCTTG
This sequence comes from Uloborus plumipes, assembly GCA_038373865.1. NCBI lineage: Eukaryota > Metazoa > Arthropoda > Arachnida > Araneae > Uloboridae > Uloborus > Uloborus plumipes. The sequence goes on from JAXGGA010023881.1 coordinate 12,649, forward strand.
GTCAGTTTTTTTACATTTTTGCGCAAATGTAGCATTAATTTATTTTTATTTGATGCAAAAACACTTTTTTTGCACTTTTTATTTTCAGAATTGCGAAACTATTCAAGCAGTTTATTTTACATTTCTGCACTAACCCTAATCAAAATTTTCCCTTGATACAAAAGAAATTTGTTATTTTTATTTTTATCTTAAGAATTGCGAAAC
>JAXGGA010023882.1:0-12852 GCA_038373865.1 Uloborus plumipes
TCCTCGTTTAAACTGGGTGAGCTGATAAAGGGTGTTTTGTTTCTTAAAGGCAATCCGGGCTAACATAACGCAATGCTAAAATTTTCAAGGAAAAATAATTCTCACGACTTTGCAAAAACGCTTTAAAACAACCCTTTATTGCTGTTCTGAGTGACGCCAGCTGCGCCACACTTATGAACGGAGCGCGATATTTCAATCGATGTCATCTTTCAGGTATAAATACAAAACACGCCTACCAAATTTTGTTTATTTAGCTCAAGTCTTTCTTGGTGTTGGGATTTTTTTCCGCCAGTGTATAATGAGGTAGGTATTAAAATAGTTTATCGTTTAGAGATAAAAAATATTGTTCATCTTATGAGTGAGTGTTTTGTTCAGTGGATTTTCGTACTGAAAAAGTTGAATAAAATTAATTAATAGATATGGGTTAGAAATTGTACGTAAATATTATGTATTCAATGGCTGTTTTGTTTTCTATTTAAAAATAATTTTGTGCATGAAAAATTAGAAATCAACAAATTGTTTTGTCTTCTTGACTAATAAATTCATTATATTTATAGCTTTCACATCAAATGTGTTCCAAAATCATCACCGAGATGCTCTACAGTAACCTTTTAAGCACAAGTTTATCTTCAATCGTGTTTCAAATGTTCAGTTTTCATGATAACATGTTTTAATATTTTTTACATAAAGCTAATGGGGGTGTGTGGGGCAGGCCTTCCCCGCAGTGCCCTCTCCTTGTCAAATGCTTTCCAATCCTTAATTTTTGTTACACCTTGCCCCACTTTGCTTGGGACTGTGTTACTGTAGAAACCAACAATAAACAATAATAGATAACATTTGCATAAAATTTTTTACCTATGCCTGTATAAATTAAATTTGCTGAACTTTTTCAATACAAAGATCCACTGAAAAAAATACTCACTCATAAGATAAACAATATTTTTTATCTCTAAACGATAAGCTATTTTAATACCTATCTCATTATATGTTAGTTTCTTAATTTTTAATTGCCTTTTGCAGCCTCATTCTATACACTACCTAGCCGAACTAGGTTTAATTTTAAAGACCGAACAAAAATTAGAAACTAAATTAGTGTTAAAGGATTCTGTGGGTAGTCAGTCAGGTTAGGTATCAGTTTCTATTATTTGAAAATGTTTCATTGTTGTAAAGAATGGTAGTTATGCATGTTTAGAAGATACCTAAAAAATCAAGAAAAAAAATAATGTTTAAGAGTAATATAGTGCTTTTTAAAATTCTTTACGCTATGATACCTGGTAAAAAAGAAGAAAAAAATGAGAACAGTTATTAGGGGGGAGTTATTATTAACAGGGGGGATTAAAACTTTTTAAAATCTCCCCCAAAAAGCTGAAAATATCCAATTTTTTGGTTTTTATAGCTTGTTCCTGGATCAGAAGATATATTCGATCTCAATATATTTTTTAAAATTTCAGAAAGGCTTCACCAATCGAACTTTTCCGTCCAAGAGCATTAAAATAAAACATTGAAACAAAAATTTTAAAAAATCGCCAAAAACACATTAAAATTTTCATTTTTTCAAAATTTCAGGCTCGTTGCGGGATCGGAAGATATTACTCAATTTCAAAAATTTTTATTTTGTTTTGTAAGTCTTCACTAATTGCAACTTTTCCGCACTATTACGATTCGAAAATAAAAACTTTGTTTTTTTTCGCTCCACCCTAATCCAGATGCCCTTTCTCTAATGTCATTCACATGACCCAATATGAAGCACGTGGATGAATCAAAAGCCAAACTATGACAGTACAATGTTTAAAAATTATGTCTAACAGTTCACAGGTTAAAAATTTCATTAATATACCTATTGTGTTTGTGTTATTCACATACTTATTGTGTTATTCACATACCCATTGTGTCATCCACATGTCCTTTTTATCATTCACATATGCCTTCAAAAAAATAAAATACAAAAATACAATAAAATACAAACATTAAAGCTCTGCTGATATTCTATTTTAATTATGCAACTTATAAAGTACTTTGCTGATATTTTTCCAGATTTTTAATTTTAAATTAATTTTTGAAATCTACATGTTAGAAATATTTCCGTATTTTTAGAATCACCCATATACAGAACAAAAATAATTTTGCTCAATAAGAAAAATAACGGTAATTTTTTTTACATAAAGGTAACCAAAATAAATAAATAAATAAATAGATAAATATGAAAATAAATAAGTAAAAAGAATGAAAAATAAATATATTAAAAAGTAAAAAATAGAAAATAAAAAAAATGAATATGTCTATACATTTTTAACAAATAATACTAATAATAATAAATTAATAAAAAAAGCAAAAAATATTTGAATAAAGGAAAAAAAAATACAAGAAAAGAAAATATTTCTTTTTTAAATAAATAAATAAAAGAAAGTGAGAAACAGGTGCAGTTAATAATGTTGAAATTGAAAAAAAAATATTATCCAAAAGGAAAATGTTCTTAGTCAATTAGAAAAGAACTGCAGGTCAGATTGCATGGTTGTCAGCGTTACCCAAGAAACACCACGAGGAGGTCACCATGCGACGTTTCTCGTCGGGGAGTTTTGATCAGGCAGGCCCCCTTGCCTACTGCCATTGGGGAGTTTTGATTGGGCAGGCCCCCTTGCCTACTGCCATTGGGGAGTTTTGATTGGGCAGGTCCCCAATGCCTACTGCCGTTAGAAAGCCTGACTTACGTCATTTTAAGGGGTCACATTACCTCAAAAATGATCAAACGACCAACAACAACAAAAAATGTGTACTTTAAATCTAAACGCTATTTCAAACGCACGGAACAATTACTTTGCAATAGCTCAAATATTGAAAACTGTCTAATACCCGGCGTTGCCCAGGTGCTTACTTATACAGCATAGCTAATTATAATTGTTTTTAACTTGTTTCATGCTACAATGCAATAGGTGAGCCCTAAATTGATAATTAATTGTTGGTCGTCATCTTTGTTGGAAAATGCCGATATTTAAATATGTTAAATTTTATAAATTTGTATACTTAAAGGCTTATCTCTATTACTCTATCTATTCGAAATTGAAAGAAACTGGCCATTTTGAGACAAAACATTTGAATGTTGAGCTTTTTGGATTTTTTTAAATTTCAAAACCCCGCCTATGTGAATTCTAATGCATCCAGAAACCTCTGTGCCAAGTTTGATGAAAATCCAACGAAAGCTGTGGATTTGTATAAGGAACAAACATACATCCATTTAGTAATGAGTGCCTTTAGATCACGCATGCTATGTGTTAGAATTGAAAAGCAAAACTTTAAAGTGCTTTTTCTCGACAATCATTTCCTTCGTGGACTGGAATCGTTAAGGATTTTTTTCTACAAAAGATACAGCTTTAAAACAATACTTTCTGCAATCAGCATAATATATTTAACAAAATTGTGCATTGAGTAGGCACTTTATTAACTACTAAAATTTATAGAACAAGTTAAATCTCCAAAGTTGAATTCTTCTGAGAAAATTTTCTGATTTTTTGCATGAAAATATCAAAATATTTTCTAATCAATGCATTTGAAAATGAATGCACAGATTTTTAGAGGTTATCATTGTGATTATTTAGCACCAAGATTTTTTTTAAATAAGCGCTAAAACAAAAAAGCCTTAAGGTTTTTAAAAAATTGAAAAATGGGTTAGAAAATATTTCAAATTCTCCAAAAAAGTGGGCACCCTTTCTAAGGTTTAAAAATAATTGTTAAATAAGTGTACAAGCAAAGGTTTCAAAGAATTACATCTTTCACTCAGATTAAAGATATTTATTAAGAAGGTAATGTGACCCTTTAAGACCCAAAATATTTCTGCGTGAGCACACCACAGCAGGTAAAAACGCTTCACTATTAGCTAACCTGAGTAGCGCTGGCATTGGCAAGAAACAGGTTGCAAAGGTTCGTCAAAAACTGAACAACAACGAGTCATTCCAAGTCAAGTAACATCATCGTCTTTACCCTCCCGTCTCCGATTTGACGAAATTTTATACAGGTGGAGACATGCCTTTGAGACTGACCTATACTAATAGTCTGCTGCCAAAACGAAAATTTGGAGCTTTTTAAAACAAAGAGGCTAAAAAGTGCCGTATCAGCTTTGTGAGATAATTTTTTATGTTTAGATTGAATCGCGATTTGTGGAAACTTTGGAGCCCCCCCCCCCCCGCTTTTTTTTCTTTATTTCCGAGGCATTCTGGATGCTCATGATTTGTGTCTTGGAAGTAAGGCGGACGACATTCATATCCCACACCGCCACGACCCGTTTATAGGGCGGACGACTTTCATAACCCACTCCGCCACGACCCGTTTATAGGGCGGACGACATTCATATCCCACACCGCCACGACCCGTTTATAGGGCGGACGACATTCATAACCCACTCCGCCACGACCCGTTTATCGGGCGGACGACATTCATAACCCACTCCGCCACGACCCGTTTATAGGGAGGACGACGGTCATAACCCACTCCGCCACGACCCGTTTATAGGGCGGACGACATTCATATCCCACACCGCCACGACCCGTTTATAGGGCGGACGACATTCATAACCCACTCCGCCACGACAACGTTTATAGGGCGGACGACATTCATATCCCACACCGCCACGACCCGTTTATAGGGCGGACGACGGTGATAACCCACTCCGCCACGACCCATTTATAGGGCGGACGACATTCATAACCCACACCGCCACGACCCGTTTATAGGGCGGACGACGGTCATAACCCACACCGCCAAGACCCGTTTATAGGGCGGACGACATTCATAACCCACACCGCCAAGACCCGTTTATAGGGCGGACGACATTCATAACCCACTCCGCCACGACCCGTTTATAGGGCGGACGACATTCATAACCCACTCCGCCACGACCCGTTTTTAGGGCGGACGACATTCATAACCCACTCCGCCACGACCCGTTTATAGGGCGGACGACGGTCATAACCCACACCGCCACGACTCGTTTATAGGGCGGACGACATTCATATCCACACCGCCACGACCCGTTTATAGGGCGGACGACGGTCATAACCCACACCGCCACGACCCGTTTATAGGGCGGACGACATTCATATCCCACACCGCCACGACCCGTTTATAGGGCGGACGACATTCATAACCCGCAACGCCACGACCCGTTTATAGGGCGGACGACATTCATAACCCACTCCGCCACGACCCGTTTATAGGGCGGACGACGGTCATAACCCACTCCGCCACGACCCATTTATAGGGCGGACGACATTCATAACCCACACCGCCACGACCCGTTTATAGGGCGGACGACGGTCATAACCCACACCGCCACGACCCGTTTATAGGGCGGACGACATTCATAACCCACTCCGCCACGACCCGTTTATAGGGCGGACGACATTCATAACCCACTCCGCCACGACCCGTTTTTAGGGCGGACGACATTCATAACCCACTCCGCCACGACCCGTTTATAGGGCGGACGACATTCATAACCCACTCCGCCACGACCCGTTTTTAGGGCGGACGACATTCATAACCCATTCCGCCACGACCCGTTTATAGGGCGGACGACATTCATAACCCGCACCGCCACGACCCGTTTATAGGGCGGACGACATTCATAACCCACTCCGCCACGACCCGTTTATAGGGCGGACGACGGTGATAACCCACTCCGCCACGACCCATTTATAGGGCGGACGACATTCATAACCCACTCCGCCACGACCCGTTTATAGGGCGGACGACATTCATAAGCCACTCCGCCATGACCCGTTTATAGGGCGGACGACATTCATGTCCCACACCGCCACGACCCGTTTATAGGGCGGACGACGGTCATAACCCACTCCGCCACGACCCGTTTATAGGGCGGACGACATTCATAACCCACTCCGCCACGACCCGTTTATAGGGCGGACGACATTCATAACCCACACAGCCACGACCCGTTTATAGGGCAGACGACATTCATATCCCACACCGCCATGACCCGTTTATAGGGCGGACGACATTCATAACCCACACCGCCAAGACCCGTTTATAGGGCGGACGACATTCATAACCCACACCGCCACGACCCGTTTATAGGGCGGACGACGGTCATAACCCACTCCGCCACGACACGTTTATAGGGCGGACGACGTTCATAACCCACTCCGCCACGACCCGTTTATAGGGCGGACGACGGTCATGTCCCACACCGCCACGACCCGTTTATAGGGCGGACGACGGTCATAACCCACTCCGCCACGACCCGTTTATAGGGCGGACGACATTCATAACCCACTCCGCCACGACCCGTTTATAGGGCGGACGACATTCATAACCCACACCGCCACGACCCGTTTATAGGGCGGACGACGGTCATAACCCACTCCGCCACGACCCGTTTATAGGGCGGACGACATTCATAACCCACACCGCCACGACCCGTTTATAGGGCGGACGACATTCATAACCCACTCCGCCACGACCCGTTTATAGGGCGGACGACGGTCATAACCCACACCGCCACGACCCGTTTATAGGGCGGACGACATTCATAACCCACACCGCCACGACCCGTTTATAGGGCGGACGACATTCATAAGCCACTCCGCCATGACCCGTTTATAGGGCGGACGACATTCATGTCCCACACCGCCACGACCCGTTTATAGGGCGGACGACGGTCATAACCCACTCCGCCACGACCCGTTTATAGGGCGGACGACATTCGTAGCCCACACCGCCACGACCCGTTTATAGGGCGGACGACATTCATATCCCACACCGCCACGATCCGTTTATAGGGCGGACGACATTCATAACCCACTCCGCCACAACCCGTTTATAGGGCGGACGACATTCATAACCCACTCCGCCACGACCCGTTTATAGGGCGACCCGTTTATATCATCCACACCGGCATGGATAATTGATAGGTTTTTAATCGATGTACAGTAACTCCCAACCGTGTTCGTACACCTTAACTTTGTAGTGAAACGAAAATTTCCCGAAACTGAATTGAGTATGGAGATTGATATTTTTCACACTATCTCTGACTTATTTTTAATAAAATCTAATATCCTTTGCTTTTATTATTCTTGCATTGCATTGATGATTAGTAACCATTCGGTTTTATTTCAGAGTAAACAAGAAGTTCTGTCAAGAACTAAACGAGCCTAATATCCCGTACATCGATATCGGCATTGTAACATCTGATCAATATTCTCTTGAATATCTGAAACTGAAAATTATGTCAAACATACCTTTATAGCACTTAAAGCTGATTCCTAAAAGCAAAATATACCCCTCTCATCAGATGAAATCAACACGTAAAAAATTAAATAAGCAAGTAAATAAAGTTTTGTCGCACCTTTTAAAGAATGTAACTGTTATAGTTCTTTTGTAGAAAAATTCTACAATCGTTTTCAAAAGAAAAAAAAATAATAAATAAAATAAAAGCACATTAAAACACATTTTATCAAAGAAAGAAAAAAAAAAAAAACCTCGTTCGTTAATAAAATCCGTTGCCAGTTGTTAAATATAAATAAAGAAAATGCTCTCGTGAATGAAAAATTTTTGTAAACAAAAAAAATCGTCTGCCAAAAAAAAAATAATAATAATAAATTAAACAAAAAAAAAATAAATAAACAAAAAATCGTCTGCCCAGTCAGTCATTTTTTTCTGAGCCTGCATTTCCGCTATGTTTGCGGAATCGGAGTCGGAATCAGTCCTCACAGAAGATTTGTCAGAAAAGTACTTTACATACATTTTTTATCAAAACCATTTTCTTACAAAGTTAGTTTGAAGGAAATCCGCCTTTAAGTTCAGAATCAACATTCAATTTAAATTTCCCAGTAGGAACTCATGTTAAAAAATTTTCTGAACGGTTCATCATTGAACGAAAAATAGCTCAAATTGAAAGGTGAAATATGGGAATTGGTCTCTCCGAGATCTTTCGAACAAAAAAAAGTTTATTCAATTCGGACGGTTCACTTAAAAGTTATTAGGTGGGGAAAAGGTGCTTGAACGGTTCAATGTTGAACCAAAAATGTTCAAATTTAAAATTTAAATACGGTAATAAAGTATCCTTGTCGAGATGCTTCGAACAAAAAACAGTTTGTTTAAATCGGACTGTTCACTCAAAAGTTATTAGGGGTGACAGCTTGTTTGAACGGTTCAATGTTGAACGAAAAATTGTTCAAATCGAAAATGTAGATACAGGAATGAAGTATCCTTGAAAAGATCTTTCGAACAAAAAAAAGTTTGTTCAAATCGGACTGTTAACTAAAAAGTTAGTATCGCGGGACAGGATGTTTGAACGGCTCAAAGTTGAACCAAAAATTGTTCAAATCGAAAAATCAAATATGGGAATGAGCTGTACTCGCCGAGATCTTTCCAACAAAAAAAAGTCTGTCGAAATCGGAATGTTCATTCAAAAGTTATTACGCGTGGACAGACAGACCGACAGACCGACCGACACACAAATTCCCCATCTCAATACCCTACTTTCAAATTTTTAATTTTTCGATATTTATTTCTTTTTCTTTTTTTTTTTCTTTTTGACTTTGTTTTGGACTTGGCGATATTTTTTGAACTTGGCGATATTTTTTGGACTTGGCGATATTTTTTAGATGCATTAAGCCATTTTTAATACTTTTTTCGTCTCTTTTATTTTTAACGGGAAAGTAGGCTAAAAAGGAAAAAAATAATGGCCTACTTAATACTCTTCAATGGCTTGTATTCGTAAAAGGGCAACAGACATCATTAACCGCTTACTCGTCGCACTTTTTTTCCAAAAACTGATCAAAATTCATCAGGTTTTTTTTTGTTTTTTCATGTTCATAATACTTTAAACATATTAAAATAAAAAACACTGCATTTTCCTTTGAATTTAGTGGTTTTTTAAAGGTAGGAAAATTTTAATCAACTTACCCAATTTCACCTTAAAGTTTGCTTCATCGACCAAATCCTTTCGAAACTCCAAATTTGTTTTTCTTCCACCTTCTTTAATAGGTGCAGTAGTTGTAGAAATAAAAGCTAATACGGGCACGACAAAAAGTAAAACTTTTGAAGCTTTAAAAATATCAGAAACGCAGCCCGTATGAGACACGGGCACGACAAAATTTGCCCAAATATTCTGCCCGTATGAGGAACGGGCACGACGACTAAGCGGTTAAAAGCGCTATTATTTTCCTCATAATAGTGCTAAAGTGGCACAAAATATCAAGCTTTTATCACATTTTATATTGTAGAATAGTATTGTAGGAATACGAGTAGGAACAAAATTTGAAAAATATATATGGGTTGAAAGTTTTATTTCACATTAGCGTATTATTACCCGGCGTTGCCCGATATTGCATTATGTTTAGCTTATTTCATGCTAAAATGAAATAGGTGAGCCTTAAATTGATAATTCATGGTTAATCGTAATAATTATTGGAAAATACTCATATTTAAATGTGTGAAATTTTATCAATTTGTATGCTTAAAGGCATTTGTATTCGAAATTGAAAGAAAATGGCCATTTTGTGACAAAAATTTTGAGCTTTTTGGATTTTTTCAAAATTTCAAAACCCCGCCTATGTGAATTCTAGTACATCAAGGAACCTCTGTGCCAAGTTTGATGAAAATCCGACGAAAACTGTGGGTTTGTATAAGGAACAAACATTCATACAAATAAACAAACATACATCATTTTTTATAAAAATAGATCCAACGCACAAAACATGCAAGAGGACAATGGAACGCGACAACACAAAACATCAAAGCAAGGAGGACGAAGTTGAAGTTAAAGTTATTGTTTGGCTCGCTTACAGCGCCATCTCTAAATTAGTGGTGGAGTTGCAAGTTGCAACAGGTATAAACTAATTTAAAGAAAACATTTGGATCGAAACTCAGGCAAGAAAGAGTCAACTGGCAAAGCAAGCAACTCTTGGTTGAGATTTATAGCTGGAAAATTCATGAAAAAATTATGCTTGAGGACTATGAAAGTTTCTGCAGTATTTAAGGAAACATTCTATGCTTCAATTTCACCAGAAAGTGTTTGCAGAGTCCTCTGAACAGCTTTTGTCTACTTCGGGAGTTTGGCTACAGAAAACGCTTTCTTAGTTGGAAAACCAAAAAACTAAAGCTGTCCTTTGCAAGATGAATCAAATAAGCCAGAAATGTTTCAGAAACGTGCTTTCTTTTCAAATAAAAGAAAATTTAACATTTTTGATTCTGATGGCACAGAAGAAAAAGTGAGGAATTTAATTCCAAGAACTTAGTTAAGACAGTTGATAAGGCGGAAGAGATGGTCTTGTGCAAGTTTGCATGTCAGCAGCAGGACTTGGTAATTTGATATTCATTGATGGAATGACGAAATATGCTGTTTATTTAACTATTTACAACACAATTAAAAACTATTGGCCCAAAATTTGGAAATTGGAAGCAACTCTTGCTTTTTTTTACTAATTTAACTGTAAGAAGGACTGTGGTAGCCCGATTGGTAAATCGTCGGACACGTAACCGGAGGGTCCCGGGTTCGATCCCAGCCGATCAAAGGTCCACCGCCGTTACTAATGGTGGCTGGGCGACGTTAAATAAGGGTCGCGGTCACAAAGTCCTCCAAGTGAAACGAAACCTCTGGGAGTACTGGACTAGGAGTTTGCTTAAGCACACGGCATTCAGCGTTCGCTTTTGGTGTCTCCAAGTTTTTGAAATATCACCCTATACTAGACAGCAACTTAACTTGACACTGAACGTCACTACGGGCGGAGCCAATAAAGAGCTCACAAGCAGTCAGCGATCTCCTCTAATTCGCCAAGTAGGCTGTGACGTTTTATCTAGCTCCTTTTTCATAGGCTAACGTCACGCAAACGTCACAATGTTTTTGTCAGGAAACGTTGCAGTGTAGTATAAATGCCCCTAACCCAATGGAACATATTTAGAGAAAACTGGAGGTTAGAGTGCGAAAACTCGACGTTTAAGCTGAAAGCAAACCAAAAACACTATAATAATCGAAGAGTAAATGAATAAGCGGTTAGAAAAAAAAACTAACAACTTTTTCCCAGACATTTAAAAGCTAGTGTAGGTACTGAAGAATAATCTGCTAAATATTAAATCAATGAAAAACTTGATTATTTATAAATACAATGAACTCTCTCTTATACGCCGCCTCATTTATACGCCTTTTTCACTTATACGACGATTTTGAATGGTCCCAGCACATTCCATAGCAAAATAATGATAGTATCGTTCGTTTATGCGTCGCTCTGAAGATAAATATTTCACTTATGCGCCGAATTTTATCTAAAATATATGAAAATTTATTTATTTTCTTTAAAAAATAAGCATTTTTCTTCACTCTCCTCTTTAATCTTTCGCCTTTATTGCTCACGGATGGCATTTTTTCCGCATGAACTAGAGTTCGGAGAGGGATAATTATCTATTATGCATCGTTTTAAAGGGAACAATTTGTAATTAGGTATGCTACAACTTTTGTATTCTCTTGATCATTATAGTAACGTTACAGTAATTGCCAAACAGTAGTAATATGTCCCTTTTCTATAAAAACATTCTTATTCACTCTCTCATTAGAACCTATGTTGAGTTTTAGTCCTTTAAAAAGGCTTGTTCACTTATACGTCTCTCTCACTTATGCGCCTTTTTCTGTCGGTCCCTAGGGCAGGCGCATAAGTCAGAGTTCACTGTATGTATAAATAGCTCTTCAAAGTGTACAAAGACTTTTATCAGATCAAGTTCTTGATACTTTTTGATCATTGATTTCTTAAAAATTTAGCTTTGTTTCATTAAAACATTTAATGCACTTTTGTTAAAAATAGATCATATATCTAACTATTAGTAACCTATTCCGAAATATTAATTTTAATTAATGCATAGAGCCCCATTTTATTTAAAATGGTAAGTGTATGAACGCTCTTGGGAGCCACTGTATCAATAGTCGGTCCCGCTTAAACGAACACTGTCGGTTCTAAGAAGTATTATTCGATTAGGCGGGGAATTTTTCTTTACAATTTCAGAGCGCCAACCTCAAAAGTGCTACATTTCCAAATTTACGTTTTAAGATAACATTTGTCTTTGAGCACGTAATAATTAATCAATAATGATAAAAAAGGATTAAAAAAAATACTAACAACATTAAATAAGTAAACAAGAAAAAAAGAATTATTATCAAGTACGCAGTCGACGCTCGATATAACGACCACCTCCGCCCTACAAAAAATGTTTTTACGAGTGGTTCCTATAAGAGGTAGAAATTTTTGAAAAATACATATGCATCATGCATGTTCAGTAATTTCATTAAAATTGGCGTTTTTTTCATAAATTTCAACTAAGTACTCATTTTTTTTCATTGGAGTCAAAAAATAATTAGTGAAAAATACTATGGCAAAACATTAAATTGATTTAATATTGGATAATATAGGGGGAAAAAATCTGGTTTCGACCCCATACTGCTTGTTTTTACGTTTAAATTTCATAATAAATCCCATAAGTGTTAAAATAGCGCTTAGCGTGAGCAAGATAACAATTCAAACACTAACCCCTCCCCCCACCCCCAGTTTATGACGAATCAATGGAAAAAAATGTTTTACAATGATTCATGTTCTAAATATCGCCGATTTTAGCATCATTCAGTGGATTTTTCGCAAAATATCTCCAATGGCGTCAAGTTGAACACAGATTTAAAAAATAAATTTTTTTCCGCCAAATTTGTCTCCAAGTTGGCGATAAACACTTGGCAACCGAAAGCTCGGCGATACATCACTAAATGGTCGCGCCAAATCATATCACGAAAGTCTGCATTGAAATTAACACTGATTTAACCCAAAAAGGGGTAAAAGACCCACTTGAGAACATTCGAAT
>JAXGGA010023883.1:0-12852 GCA_038373865.1 Uloborus plumipes
GGCTTACCATGAGCAAGCCAAACGATTCTAATTGGTTAAGCAGAAGAATTAAATCAAAAATTACGGTGAAATTGAATTCATTGTCTCAAAGGATATCAAGTTTTGTTTTGCTGATTCTGTCTTTTATCTCCTTTGAATGCATCGGTTTTTATCTTTATATACACTGCTCGACATTGAAAATGCAACACCAAGAAGGAGTGGTCAGAAATTCATGCAAATTTTACCGTAGACGCACGTCACTGAGTTATGCAAATGATATGAAATGCGCAGCTCTCCGACGCACGTGAAGTAAGATGTAAGAGAATGAAGTTGAAAAGTGGGCTATGTTCATGTTGGTTTTTCTGCCAGACTAATTATCGGAGAAATTTGGTTTTTGCCTCGAAGGATACGTGTGATAGGAGGAAATGCCACGCCGTCCTCAACGAAGACACTTCCAGCATATAGACGACTTTACAAGGGGTATGGTGATCGGACTGAGAAGAGGAGGTTGGTCCATACGTCAAATTGCAGCTGATACCCACATGGATGCAAGCACTGTGCATCGGCTGTGTCGGAGATGGTTGGAAAAAGGAAATGTAGCCACATTGAGGGGTGCAGGTGCAGTCAGAGTGACGTCAGACCGCTTGGATCGACGGATTCACCGACAAGCTGTGGCGGACCCACAAGTCACTTGTACGTCGATTCTGCAGCACGTGCAAGGTACCCTGGATGTTCCTGTGTCGACCAGAACCATTTCCCGTCGACTGGTTGCACGTGGCCTGCAATCACGGCGCCCGTAAAACGACTGCCATTGACCTCATAGCACAGACTCCAACGTTTGGAATGGTGCCGGACCAGAGCGACGTGGATGGCAGAATGGCAAACCGTAGTGTTCTCAGATGAATCCCGCTTCTGTTTGTCCAGCGATAGTCATCGCATACGTGTGTGGCGTCGAGGTGGAGAAAGATCGAATCCGGCAGTAACTGTGGAACGCCCCACAGCGCGACAACGTGGCATAATGGTTTGGGCGCTATTGCATACAATTCCGTATCACCTCTAGTTCGTATTCGGGGCACTATGACGGCCCAACGATATGTAGATAATGTACTGCGGCCGGTGGCAATCCCCTACCTTCAGGGTCTGCCAAATGCAATTTTTCAACAGGATAACGCCCTGCCTCACAGTGCTCGAATCAGCCAACATACTCTACGAGGTGTACAGATGCTTTCCTGGCCACCATACTCTCCTGACTTGTCACCAATCGAATATGTGTGGGACGTGATTGGACGCCGTTTGCAGAACCTGCCACTGCCTCGTTCAGAGGACGAACTGTGGCAAATGGTTGAAAGGGAATGGAGTGCCATCTCTCAGGACACCATCCGCAGGCTTATTGACTCCATGCCTAGACGTGTTTCTTCGTGCATCGCTGTCCGCGGTGGTCCTACTTCTTACTGAGCCGACGCCGTCCTCGCTCTAAATTTTGCTTATTTATTTTGAAATAAATATCACTTATTGTTCTATGCTGTCTCTGTCTTCTTACCAAATTTCATCAATTTCTGACCACTCCTTCTTGGTGTTGCATGTTCAATGTCGAGCAGTGTATTTTAAACACATTTTTTCAAACTTTATTTTACAACGTATCAAGCTCTGCTGTCTTATTGAAAATGAATTAAATACAATTTTTTTCAGTTGCCTAAAAATCGTCTGCTTTTATTTTCTCAGTTTTAATTTAAAATATTGCTTTAATTATTTTACATTTTAGTGGAACTTATAGTTTCTTCATTGTTTTTTTATCGTCAATTTCTTTCGGAGTGGATGTTGCAAGTCATTACTTTATCGGTCTTAAACTTTAAAAGACTTAGCTATAGTGGTTTCGATTGATTTTAAGCGTATTTCAACAAGATGAATATTTATTTAGTAAAGAAAGTTTTGACTGAAAGTAGTCACTACATCAGAATTTTCTCATTGCTTCATAGAATATGCTTGAAGTCTAGGTAAAATTATGTGTGTATATTACGGAACGGTGCACTTTACGGAACAAAGTCTTTCTTTTTTATTTTGGAGATGGGTGGAAAATTTACATGCGCTCACACGACTTCTTTTTTTAAACTTTATTGCACGAGCACAGCCGTGCTGGTACAGCTAGTTAACAAATATTTTTGTATCGTGTTTTAAAGCTAAGTTTCCTGCTGCTATGGGAGACCTTTTTCTTGTGTAACTGTCTACTTACTTCATGAAAGAATAGTTATTCTATGAAACAACTTATACACGTTAACAGGAATTTATATGCATTTTTTTTTAAAAATTTCAAATGGCTGGCAGAAAAAAAAAATTCAAATAACAAAATTGAAATAAGAACACAATAAACAGAATAAGGAATACAGTGAAACATTAGCTTACGCTCTCTTGCTTCCAGGGCCACCGCTACCAGCGATAGGACCCGGTACTAATTTTAATGCCGGGCCCCCATGCACCCCCTCCCATTGCATATTTTTATGCTGTCGTTTCAGCACATTTGCAATGGGGGAGTTTCCTTCAGTCAAAAAAAGTACTACTTTTTGTTACTGAACTTGATAGAATGATATTAAAAAAAACATGGGCCCGGATAATACTTTAATTTTTCCAACAGTTTATTTTTTATTATTTTTTTTAAATATCCGACCTTGAAAACGGGGCGTGGTTTCTGTGACGTCAGTGGTGCACCTAACAGCTCTCTTTCCAATAATAACACCATTTTGCTTGACTTGAGTTGTCCAATCGCAGGAATCGGTGACGTCACGACCTTCGTCATCTCACTACAACCAATTGGATTTCGCGCGTACGTGCACGACCTTCGTCATCTCACTACAACCAATTAGATTTCGCGCTTACGTGCACCACTGACGTCATGCGCAGATGTTTTTTCTTTTTCGGAATAGCATCTGCGCACCGGATTAAATAATTCATAAAAATTTTTTAACTGTGTCAAAAAATAAAAAAAATTTCAGACAGGAAAGAGCAGTACATTTGTGCTTCTACATTTTAAGTCTTGCCAAAAAACTTCCCTTTACATTTTCTTAATTTCATTCAATTAAACGGGACTAGCTTAGTTATACTCAAACTTTAACTATGTAATATACGTATTGCGAAATGATTATTAAGTAATTATGATTTTATAAACCTAGCCTGATAAGAGAAAGCGTACTGCCCTGAAAAATATTTCTTTCCGATAGCTTCCATTTATCCCATACTTCGTGCAATAAAGCATTTTTGCTTCAATTTTCCTATCACATCGTATTTAAATGCTATCCTATAAAATACTACATCCGTCAGAACTTCATCTGACATTTCATCGATCATTAGTAACGGTACTTAAATTATCGATTCGGTCATAATGATAAATGTCAAGTGTTGTCACGCTTGCCTGAACCGCAGAGGTTCTTGTCTTTACAGAAGTATTTAAGAGGTACTTTAGGTACGAGAGTGAAGTGGTCTATAATTATATTTATGGTTTTAAAATTGATTTATAATAAATAATAATTCTTAAATTTAAGAAAATATCAATCAGGCACGAGACTTGTGAAATGATTTTCTTACTATATTACAAAAATCTAATGGTGGCGTCGCAATAAATCAAATGTATTACACGTCAGAATGTAGAATAATGGAATTATTAACAGTGACCGCGTTCAACAACGACGAGTTGTTTCTCGCTCATCTTTATTTTGGAGATTAGTTAAAACCAATTATTTTCTAAATGTATTGGAAATTTCAACCAAATTTCATTTTATGCAGAAACTTGGGACTCTCTATTATACTAAACGAAAGTTTTGATATCTCACATATGTATAACAGAACCTATATGAGTATTTTTTCACACATCGTAAAATATTTGATGTGATCTTTTTCCGTAAAATTCTTGGCAATATTGCTGCCACCAATGTTTTCGGAGTACTCCAAGTGATAAAACTGGTGTAAAGTAACTCATCGCTTGGGCAAGGTTACAACACAGAGTAATATTACAATGCTGTAACGTTTCAATAACTTATGTGTAAGATTACAGCAGAATATTCTGTACACGAACAGAGAAAGATTTTGGAAAGTTACGCATTAGCAAAAATAACTTTTCATCAAATTTTCTAGGTAGGTAGCTCATTTTAAGTGCAAATCGACTTATAGCTGAAGTTAGTTTTATTTATTTATTTTATTTTTGTTTATACAGAAGCCATGAGCATTAGGGTGGGTCGAAAAAAACTTTTTTTTCCTGATCAATTTCTAATAGCACGGAAAACTTGCCCATGGGCATCCTAATAACGGGAAAAATAATAAAAAAAAATAATTAATTACTTTTGTAATCGCGCAAGAGCTCTAAAGTTTAGAAAAAAAGAGAAAAATCTGTCATTTTTAAAGATGAATATTTTTTTCAAAAAATACTTTTTTAAGTTTCTAATAGTGCGGAAAACTTGCGCATGGGCATCCTAATAACGGGAAAAATAATAAAAAAAATAATTAATTACTTTTGTAATCGCACAAGAGCTCTAAAGTTTAGAAAAAAAAGGAAAAATCTGTCATTTTTAAAGATGAATATTTTTTTCAAAAAATACTTGTTTAAAATTCTAATAGCACGGAAAACTTGCCCATGGGCATCCTAATAACGAAAAAAATAATAAAAAATAATAATTAATTACTTTTGTAATCACGTAAAAACTCTAAAATTTTGAAAAAAAGAGGAAAATCTGTCATTTTTTAGGTGAATACTTTTTTTAGAAATACTTTTTAAAATTTCTAATAGTGCGGAAAACTAGCGCGTGGGAATCCTAATAACGGAAAAACGTTGGATAGAAAAGAGACAGTTAAACTGACTAAAAGAGAAGAAAGAAGAGAAAAACTTGCATGAATGTAATTCTGATCCCGCTACTCGCACTAAGTCGAGTAAACTTGATTAGAAGACTTTCAATACTATAAACTAATAACTAATATGTTTCATACATAATAACATATACATAATAACTAATATGTTTCATATTTAAACTAATTGCCATTAATAAAATCACTTCCCAGAGGACTGTTTTCGCAACGATCACGATGCATACTTCCAGCACAAATGTGGCTCTCGAACTAAACTAAGTGGCGTTTCAACACCGTTCACGGCGATTTCGTCAAATTCACACTGATTACTTTAAACTTCATGCCAAAAAGAATTTGCAAAAGTTATAGATTTTTCGTATTACAGCTTTAAATTTGTTGCAGGGGACTGTTCGAAAAAACTCTGGACAGAATTTACATGACAATTTAAAGTTTTAGAAATACGTAATTATACTTTATTTCATAAGAAAAATATAGCTTCATTATTCTATTTTTAGATATTAATTGCCAAATTTATGTAGTGTTAATAGGTTTTTTGAAATACTATCTTTAACAGTTAGACTATGGGATTGGGACAGCCAGGGGACTGTGTTGATGACTTGCTTAGATAATTTCTAGAAAAAAAAATTAAATTGTTATCGCTCCAAATACAATGGGCGCATGATTTTCAAACTCACTTGCAGATGAAAGACTATGAAAAACTGTGCTGAAACATACCAATAACACCTCCATTAAGCCAGTTTAAGAATATTTAAAACGAGTTTTAAAAGCGATTAGGCCACGCCTCCCGAAAAACGAAAGTAGCCGCTCCTTGAGTTTGTGACGTCACAGAATACTACTTTTCTCCCTACGTTCCTTCTGCTAGCGTTTGCTCTGCTGTACAGTGCGGAACTTCACACTAGCAGATATTGAGAAATGGATCACGGAATCAATGTATTCCAAATACTACTAGTTTTAAAGCACAGGTTTTACATACTGCCAAGTTATTAAGCCTTTACAAGTCGCAAATCTTCACGGTTTATTTATTTATTTTTTTTTAATTTTATGTTTTTTTAGCTATAAAAGAATACTTATATGAAGAACATTTAGCTGGTAAAAACATGGGCTTAGATTCTTTGAGACACATGTCAGTCATGTTAACTGGGGGGTTGGAAAAGAAGAATACAATTTTTGTTATTCAACGACAAATATTGATAGCAAATACATTTTTTCGAGATATAAGAAGTTGATTTTTGCATAGCGCGTGTTTTTACAAGAATATCAAAATGCAATGCAATTCGGATGTTCTTGAGGATTGTTTGTGATTTATTTCATCAGAAATTTATTTAGAATTTGTTTTATTTAAAGCACATTTTAATTTAGATGATGACTTTTTAAAATGTTATTTATAAATCTAAACTTCTATTTATAGATTAATATTTTTTTATTTGTTACTCTGTAGAAAATAATCTGAATAAATGAACAAATAATAATAAAAAAAATCTACGTTTTAACAATTCATCAAAAAATTTAAGAGTTTTTTTTTTTTTTTGAGCAATCGCGATTGCTATTTGGTTTAACTCAATCGAAGCTGGTATTAACTCCTCAAACCAATTAAATAGCACAAGGGTGCAACACTCCTCCTTCCTCTGTTCGATAAATTAAATAAAATTTCAAATAGCGGGAACATTTTTAAAGAAAGATTTTTTTTCACACACTCTTGGATACATTTTTAATGTCACCCGGTGTAACCCCCTTTTCATCAATAATAATGATCCTGCATTGGATGAATTCTATATAATTTAAAACAATGGGGATATTTTTCAAGAAATTCAACATGTACATTTTTCATAAGTTGTGAGATACATTTTTGGTTGGTTTCATTCAAACAACGCATGGGTGTTACTTGGTGCCCCCCCCCCCCCAACGGTATCGATGCTCTGCGTTTCATAAATTCTATATAAAATAAATTTTAATGAAATTTTTAAGAAAGCAAATTTTTAAATTTTATGAAGTTTCATAAACTCTTTAACACATTTTGGGTGTCACGCCCTGAAGGGTGTCCCCCCCAGCAACCCCCCATCCAACCCCCTTTAAAAATATTTTTTAACTGTTTTTTGTTTCTCAATTATTTATCGGTTTAAACACTCCTGTTTTTGCGAAAATAAAAGCTTTTGACTCATCTTACTGCTCAAATTATTTTCATTTCTACTGATATGAAATCGGGGTGTTTTTCTGAAAATGGATACAGCGTACAGCTAGCCAACTTTGAACAATTATCGGCCTGCCTTTTAATGAATTTTTCTTCCATCATTTTAAATGAAAAGTCATTTTATTCTTTAAAAAATAATAATAATAAATATGAAGATATAGAAAAAAAAACCCGCATCAATCATTGATTATAACTACATTTCAGAAGTTAGATGACTGAATAAAACTAAACATGCTTCGAAAATTCGCAACAAAACCCCCCGAAAAATGCAGCTGAAGTTGAAAACATTTTAAATATTTCAGTGGTAAACACTTGGACATTTTTACTGAGAATTAACGCACGTACTTTTTTAGGTTTCCGATTTGAAAAATGTTGGTGTTTTTCAGTGATCAGAACTCTCCAGAAACCTAATTCCAAGAAAATGATTGAAAGAATGAGAAAAGGATTGGAATGTAGTCAAAGAACGCAAACCTGTTCTGTTCTTGATCTACCAGCTTTACTACGCTCCTTTTCTTTTGTGAAGCAGAGCACCTTTCGTTTATCCCCCCCCCCCCCCATTTCCCTTTTCAAGTGAACAATGACTATAAATCACTAAACTGATAAGAAGACACAGCTGCTTAAAAATTGGCTCAAACTTCATAAATGAGCTAACACATTAAAAATTGCCCTGAAAAGTTAATAAAAACTTTTCAACGTTTAAAGAACTGTAAAACTCTTTGTATAATGAACTAAGACGAAGAAAACGCCAAAAAATGAACTACCATCCGGGCTCCGAATATAACGATAATACAAAGCAGCGTGTTAAAAACGCATTGACTGTCTCATCAAAGGCAGCGATACTGGGAGAATCGTATTCTGTGACGTGGACCAATGGCTGAGCGTTTTTCGTCACGTGACATTGTTTACAAAAATCTCCCTTTTTAATTGCTTCTCACGCTCAAGTGAATGATTTTTTGGAATTTTAATGTTGATTTTCGGCATCAGCATCATCGATTCTATGAAATAACAGTAATTTAATCACATTTTGTGACATAGTGCATGTTCCCTATGCTTTTCTTGTATTAAGAGCGATAATTACTTAATTACACTTTATTATTTTTAAAATACTTGGTCCGGACAGCCAATTACCAGTTTACAGAGAATCGCCCATATAAAGAAGTTAAAAAAAATAATAAAAATATTTAAAAATATAAATAAATAATATTTAAAAATATAAATAAATAATATTTAAAAAAATAAATAAGTAATATTTAAGAAATAAATAAATGATATTTAAAAAAATTAATAAAATTAAAAAGAGGGATAAAAATCACAATAGGGTTGTGAGAAATTTTGGGGGTAATTTGCGCTATTGAGCTTGGGGGGATGGGCACCCCTGCTTATTTTGAAAGTATGAAAATTTTGACATGCTTTTTTTTGTAAGCTATTTCTTTCTTTCTTTTTTTTTTTTTTGTTCAACAAAGTACCAATTTTGCCTGTGATAGTTATAAAGCTAGACTGAAATATTTTAGCGTCGAGTGAGCGAAAGAAATGACCGGATGAAAATTACATACGCAGTTGCTGTGTGGTTGGTAAGTAGCAGTGAGTAGGGGCAATAGCCGCCTAGTATTACGAATAATGATGATTCTTAGATGTATGAATAATGATGATCCGAAACATTCCAATTAAGTTTCAGGATTTGCCGGTTTAAACCAATTTCCTTGAAGAAACAAGTTTCTTTTACGAAAGAGCTTCCTATATTGACACAAGTTGCATGAACGCGGACTTCTCGCTGTTGTGAAAGGTATTTTTAGCTACCAGTTGGAGTTGGAAAGTATATCCAATGTGTTTGTTTTGTGTTTCGCCTTCAGCTCGATTACGGATTGTCCAGATTAACTTCACCCAAATAAGGGTACGTGTAATCATTCGATGTTGTAGTTTTGCAAGAACTGCAAATTAATAACTTCAAATGCAGAGGACTCGCGTAAAATTGGCAATTCACAGTGGCATGTATATGAGAAAACGTGGCCTTAAAGATTCCACTAAACATTAAGAAGGTTAAAACAATGGTTACGTTCACCGCAAAGAAGACTAAAATCTTTGATTCACATCATACACCGGACACACTTATGGTATATGGTTTAAATTATTCATCAAGGGAAAGTTTCCTTACAGAAATTATTTAGTCATGAACTGGTTCCTCATCCTACTGCTTTATTTGATGATGATTGAAATAATAGAGATCTTAATAAATCAGCACTAAAGTCAAAACTTAAAGCAGTTTTCGGGGTAGGCGATAGAGTCGTCCAAAAATTATCATTCTTGGTGAATGTGCAACATTGTGGACAGTATCTTGACCCGCAACGCCAGCTGCGTGAGTGATTCTATTGATGGTGCAGAAAACTTTATTAAGCACGACATGCAAACCATTCCAGCGGTACACCTATCTGCTTGAGAGACACCATAAATTTAGCACTACTTCACAACGTCGAGCCACACAAGAGAAAAATGGTCTATTGTGTTTTTCAACTTAATGAAAAATCAACACTTTCTAAAAGAGACATCGTACTGAAAGTTTTACCAAATAAGACGCAAATAATTTAAGTTTGTTGTGAGCAGACTGTGTTCAATCCCCAAGCCAATGTGTAATTGTTACTGTCACCAATCCTTTTCCGATTAAATTCGTATTGGAATTCAACAAGCTTTTGTTTCTCATGAAGAAGCTGATATGATTATGATTCACAATACTTAACCAAAGTCAGTAACCTTCCTAAAGAATTTAGAAACCTTCCAAATAAAAGTCAGTCAATTTACGGCAAGAAATTGGGAACTTCCCAAAAACTCTTCTTCTCGGCACTTTTCTGGCTTACCAGGAAGGCTCCTGGTGCAGTTTAACAAATTTGGCCACTGCTAAGGCAGAAATTGCAAGCAAATAGCTGAGTTTGCAATTCTTGCAAAACTACAAGATCGAAAGATTGCATATACCCTTAT
Source organism: Uloborus plumipes (assembly GCA_038373865.1). Taxonomy (NCBI): domain Eukaryota; kingdom Metazoa; phylum Arthropoda; class Arachnida; order Araneae; family Uloboridae; genus Uloborus; species Uloborus plumipes. Next base: position 9,986 of record JAXGGA010023883.1, read on the forward strand.
TTGGGTGAAGTCAATCTGAACAATCCGTAATCGAGCTGAAGGCGAAACACTAAGCAAACACATTGGATATATCTTCCAACTGTTAGCTAAAAGTACCTTTCACAACAACGAGAAGTCTGCGTTCATGCAACTTGTATCAATATAGGAAGCTCTTTCGTAATACAAACTTGTTTCTTCAAGGAAATTTATTTAAACCGGCAAAATCCCGAAAGTTAAATTTGGAATGTTTCTAAATATTTTTAATGTTATTTTTAGGATAAATCACATTTTTAATGATCCCTGCATATCATTTTAAACATTTATCTTTGTTAAAAAATTCCATTTTCAGGTCCATTACGGTTTAAAAATTGATTTATACCTGAAAATTAAACCTTACAACTCTTTAGGTTGACATCTTGAATTTTATTATTTGGTAAAAAATTTTATTCGTACACTTTTCATAAATATTTATTTTCAATAGAATTGTATTTTGACTAAAGAGTGCAATCATTTTTAAGTGTAAAATATATTTCATTGCACTTACGTTTATATTAATTTGCTTTATACCTTTTATGGCAGCCATATTGGATTTCGCCATTTTGACAAAAATGCTCAAGGTTAAGCGTCTAGCAGTCAACGGATTCGGAATCAGCAGGTCAAATTCATATAGAAACTACTAAAAAATCTCATATACAGGGTGAGTTTGATCGAATCTGCCATACAAAAAGGGGTGATAGAAGAGCCCAAGTGGAGTATAGAACCACCCATTAGCGGTATCAATTCTTAACCGTAACCGAGTAATATTATATTTAAGAAACATTCGCAAAAAAACAAAATTTTGAGAAAAAGGCGAATTTCTGAACTTCCTGTTGGACCTACATACAAAATAAGTACATATTTGGAAAGAGCAGACAAAATCCTTTAAAATGACACTTTTTTCATCAAGATAGTCGCACTTCACAGTGAGTTACAAGCTTTCAAACACTGGAAATACTCAAAAATGAAATTTCATCAAACTTTTCAGTCAAAAATTTCAGAAACAACCGTATGAGCTACAACCGGTCAACTGCACCAAAAACTTTCCCATTTCACTAGCTTTCAGATGATACAACAGAAAATCATATTGGGTTTCAAGTTCAGCAGGAAACAGTATGAAAATCGTCCTTTGTCAGAATATGGAAACCAGCAAAGAGTCAGACTTTTATGTTCTAAATTTTCTATTTCATGTAAGTGTACTGGTTTATTTATTCAGGAAAAGGAAAATTTTATAACTAAATATTAAATTGTAATACTTTATTAAATTAATAATCATAAGAGAAGGTAACAACACGTAGACACAGAGGCAGCATTACTTTAACACGCTTTTCACACACACAAAAAAATCAAAATTAAATGAGTTACACTAACATCTATGAGTACATTTACATGTAAGCAATCCTTAAAATTTCCCAGAGCTACTGGAATTATCATCCCCCACACCGGATAAATGCCATTGGCCTTTTAAGGGCGAGAACTACCGTCGCTTTTTATGAAATTTCATTTCATAGAGTCCATTCATCCTGTCATTTGGGTCCTATTCCTTGGCCACCTAGATCACCAGACCTGACGCCAGTGAATTTCTTTGTTTGGGGATTCTTGAAACAAGCAGTTTACTGCTCAGATGCAACCAGTTTGCAGGACTTGCGCATTTGGCTTGATGAAGCAGTAGCAACAGTGAGAAATGAAATTTCATTGAGAGCGACGGTAGTTTTTGCTCTTAAAAGGCCAAGGGCATCTATCCGGTGTGGGGGATGATAATTTCAGTAGCTCTGGGGAATTTTCAGGATTGTTTACATGTAAATCATAGATGTTAGTGTAACTCGTTTAATTTTGAATTTTTCTTTGTGAAAAGCGCGTTAAAGTAATGCTTCCTTTGTTTCTACGTGTTGTTATCTTCTGTTGTGATTATTAACTTAATAAAGCGTTACAATTTAATATTTAGTTATAAAATTTTCCTTTCTTGAATAAATAAACCAGTACACTTACATGAAATAGAAAATTTAGAACATAAAAGTCTGACTCTTTGCTGGTTTCCATATTCTGACAAAGGACGATTTTCACTGTTTCAAACAAAAGCCAGAATATCTGCTGAACTTGAAGCCCAATATGATTTTCTGTTGTATCATCTGAAAGCTAGTGAAATGGGAAAGTTTTTGGTGCATTTGATCGGTTGTAGCTCATACGGTTGTTTCTGAAATTTTTGAGTGAAAAGTTTGATGAAATTTCATTTTTGAGTATTTCCAGTGTTTGAAAGCTTGTAACTCACTGTGAAGTGTGACTATCTTGATGAAAAAAGTGTCATTTTAAAGGATTTTGTCTGCTCTTTCCAAATATGTACTTATTTTGTATGTAGATCCAACAGGAAGTTCAGAAATTCGCCTTTTTCTCAAAATTTTGTTTTTTTGCGAATGTTTCTTAAATATAATATTACTCGGTTACGGTTAAGAATTGATACCGCTAATAGGTGGTTCTATACTCCACTTGGGCTCTTCTATCACCCCTTTTCGTATGGCAGATTCGATCAGACTCACCCTGTATATAAAAATTTTAGGTATCATGACATTTCAATGGACACTAGCCTGGACTATACTCTATCTTTTTTCTCAGACGACTTTTCGTCCGAAAGATTACACATTCGGTGCTTTGAAAAAGAAGCTCTTAGAAACGCTGACACACGTGTTTGCAATTTATTTGCTAATTTCTACTTAATATACGTTGGTTGCTAAACTAAGTAATCAATAAATGTTATCCTTAAAGTCTTTCAGTTTTGCAGCGCAATTTTTAAACTACGCCGAATTTAAAATTGCAATCTGCGACAAAAGAGTTGATGTTGTTATATTACTGCCTTC
>JAXGGA010023884.1:0-12851 GCA_038373865.1 Uloborus plumipes
AATTTGTGGTAAGTTGTTGCCGTTCGGTCAGTATCGGTAAAATATGACATTTTTCATATTTCGGCCTTACGCAACTAAAAGCACGTTGAACTTTCCCCGGTTATTTATACATTATTTTAAAGTGCTTACACTGGTCTTTCAAACGACACTACTTTTGCCGTGGCAACTGAAATGTACGAGCTGTTTTTGGACCTCAAAAATGCTGAAAAACGTCAAAACTGCCTTGTTTTGAGGGCCTTCACTGACCTTACGGCAGCAACTTACCACAAATTTAACATTTTTGTGAAGTTTCAACCTTCTATATTCCATATACAAAAAGAAAGTTGGAGTTTAATAGTTCCTGGTAAGAGTTTTGGCTCGCAGCAACTTCCATGTCTTGAAAATCCTCTTAATTTTTGATGCCGCACCTTCACCTTTAGGGACCCATAAAAACTAAACAACTCAACTTTAAAACAAAACATTCTGGAATTGGTCTTTCAATAAGATAATAAACATTTGGCAATTTTTGGGAGAAAATCTGAGAGGTCATGAATCACCCCATAATGCTAGGCGTGACAGTTTCTCAGATTCTTGCTCTGAACGATGAAAAATATTACATTTGCTTTGAAATACTGCAGACTGACTTTTTCGCGCAAGCCATCATCATGTAGTTCACAGTTCAATTATTTTTACTGTGCCCACTTTAAAATATTTGTTTGAATTTCAATATGTATTGTTTTCTTTTTCATTATAAGTTTCCTTTCAAAACGCAAGAATTGGATTGTTACAATTTATGTATTGCATTTGAATGTTAATTAAAAAAGCATTAACAAGATAACGCATTAACAACCTACATTCTGGCTTAGCGTTAATCTTTAAAGATTTTTTGCTTACATTGAGTATTTTTTTTATTATAAAAAACGTTTTTATGTCCTCATACTTTTGTAAAGGAAAAAATGAACCGAGCTCTGTCTTTGTGAATTTTAACTTGTAACCTTTATCTTTGCCTCATGAAAAATTTTAAAATAGGTGGCCCTCAATACTATTTAGACCCTTAATACTGAAACGCAAAAACTAATTGTTGAAAACTAAAAGTATTTTAATTCACCAAATTTTTGAAAGGAACAAAAAATAATAACATAATTTCTCCAAGTTTCTTACAGATTTAAAGCTTCCGTAGAGATTCCAATCATCTTATAGATTGCCTGGAAAATTAGTAATAATAATACTAAAAATATCTATCTATCTATAGCTATCTATCTATCGATATATATATATATATATATATATATATATATATATATATATATATATATATATATATATATATATATATATATATATATATATATATATATATATATATATATATATATATATATATATATATATATATATATGAGGAGGAAGGCGGCAGATTTACGGTCTGCCTAGGGGCGGCAAAGAGCTAAATTCGGCCCTGTCTGCCGTGCCACATTGTGGCACGCGTGCCGCGAGTTGGCCACCGCTGGTTTAAAAGGTGCGCAATGCTGAAGCCCCAAAGTGCACCGCCGATGGCTGACTACACCAACCAGCCGAAGGCGGGTTGCACGAGCCGCCTTTGCGGCTAGTAACAATTACATTTTGCGAAATGGGATGAATCCAAAAGTTTTCTGGAACAAACTTGTTTACAACTATAAAAATGATATGGATTAATTTTCACTAATTGGTCGCGGTCCAGAAGAAAAGTGCTCACGGACCACAAGTTGATTTTCACTCTTCTAAGTATTATGAACTCATGAAAAAGGAAATTGATCTTTCTGGTTACGAAATGAAAAGTAGTTTAAGAGTACGAGCTCTGGATTTTAAATACTGATTTAGAACTGATTTGAAGAATGTTAAAAGAGAGGGCTTGGTAATTAAATGTTGTCAACCTGATATCTCAAGAATTTTCAAAATCATAACAATAATCTCAGTATGTATTAATAATAATCAGTGTTAACCTTTTAACTGTCATGCCCGAGATAGTCTCGGGCACAGCTGGTTTTCGAAAATGTCACGCCCGAGTATTACTCGGGGTATTTTTTTTTTTTTTTTTGAGTGCATCGCATTGTTCAATTTTGTGCCCAAAAATTGAAGTTCGAATAAAAAACGAACCGACACTTTTTAGAGGGTGGGTCTAATTTTCGTCAATAGCCCGCGGGATAAGCTTCAAAATCATAAATTTTCTTGCAATTCGATAAAGAAATGAGCGAGTTTCGACCGGGTATAGGATTCGGCTTAGAGAAATAATATATGGAGATTTTTATGTTATAAAACCAAAAATAAATAAGTTTAACAAAATGAAACAACTAAAAATAAAAAGGTAAAGAACAAATAAATTAAAATAAGTAAAAAAAGTGGTTAACAATATATTTTTGTTCAGAAGTAGCACATCTTTTGTTAGTATTTTTTACTTTTGGTTTGTGTTTAATAAGCGTTTAATAGCCGCAATTAAGCAATCAACCAGTTACTGCTTGGACAAACATTAAAAATCTAATACCTTTAAACGAGGAATTCTTGTATATTTATAGTATACTAGCCGGGTACCCGGCCCTGCCCGGGTTTCGCCCGGGTATGGTGTTTTAGTGACACTCGTTCATGAATTTTTCAATATTAAAGTGCATATCTATACACACAATGGCTACTTCTGTAAACAATGGCAATTTTTTCTGACTGGACAAACTAAAAAACTGTATTACACACCCTAAATACAAATGCAAGCTACAAATAATGTTTAGGTAAATCGGAAATGTTATAAGCTTGTCACAGGGTGCGGCGGAGAAACTTGCAGACTTGAAAAGTCAACTAAGGGAAAAGTAGATCATGTATCAGTTTACTACTTTTTATAAGATATGGTACCCATTCTGAATTTTTATATTAGTTAGATTTAAAAACTACGGGACGAATGACGGCCCCTGTTAATGATGCACTCATGTACCCTAGATTTGTTGCACTTTTTCGAGCATATCGACTGATGGGATGTTGGTGATAGCAAGCCGGATGTTGTTCTCCAGGCGTTGCAGGGTCCGGGGCTTGTCGTTGAAAACGATCGATTTGAGATACCCCCATAAAAAATAGTCACAGAGTGTCAAATCGGAAGAGCGGGCCGGCCACGGTATGTCACCTTTCAAGGAGACGTTATCACTCAACTGGTGAACCACAGCAAGTTTGTAGGGATGAAACTGGAGTTCGTTGTGAATAATTCGTCTCAGTGTCCAATCAAAAATCCCCAAAGCAGCAGCGTGTTTACGCGCCGAACGCCTGGGAGAGCGCAAAAACGACTCCCTCGCTTTTTCTACGTTTTCTAGGGTTCTAGAAATCTGTTGACCTCCTGGGCCTCTGTTTGCCACACTCTCACTTTCCCTGAATGTTTTCATCCACAAAACAGTCGATCCCCAGCCAGGAATGGGAACAACGGGCTGAATTTTGAACCGAGTTCGGAAGGCACGTTGAGTGGCGACCACCGAAAGATTATTTGAAAAGTAAAGGCTTGGTTTCCTAGATTCGTCGCCGACGCCGGGCGCGAAGCGCGCTGGAATCAGAACCAGTTTGATTGGAGCGTGGCGTGAAGCGACTTCAATCTGCAGCTCAGGCGCATGCGCAGAAGGCGGCGGCGTCTGTCGCCTCGCCAGAGATCGACGATTTCACTCCTAGGAAACCGGGCCTTAAGATTCGGCGGCGAACGCTTGTTGCTCCTTTGTCCAACGCATGGCGACAACTAAACTATGAGATAACAAAACTTCAGGACCCTCTCTTTAAAATGAGACTCTTCCCACTCCTTTCTGACCACTCCTTGCTAATTAGCATCCAATTAAAATCAGCAAGTTTCTCTGTCGCACCCTGTAAAATCAATCGCACTGGAGTCAAGTATTTCCAAACATTACACGTAAAATAAGTCCTATCATTAGTTTATATCCTTGTGACTACATTGGTGAAAACATCTTACGTACCTAATTTAGAAATTTTTTGACTATAAACATTTTCTGTTCTCTAACTGTTGCCAAAATCAATTATCTTTTTATTTAGTCTCGTTAGCGATTATTGGCACAGATGAATCTAAAAATCCTAAGAAAGCAATAAATTTCATACTTACTCCAGTGAAGCCTTGGTTCACATTTTCATTATGATCACTATTAATATTGTTGTTGCCAGGCAATAAATTTTTGCTACAATGAACTGAAATTTAATCATTTAATGGGGAAACTACATGAAATTTACTATTTTCCATAATAACTTTTTTAAACTATGCTTTTTAGAAATAAATTATAGCTTATCCTGCTCCCTGTTACTGTAGCTATCTACGGTGAAAAAATGGTTAAAATCGGTTCAGTAGTTTGGAAGATTACCCCGGACATTCGGATACAAAAGTAGTCTTTTATGTATATAGATTTATTTATGTTTCGGATCTCGAAAACGGCTCTAACGATTTCGATAAAATTTTGTATTTAGATAGAGTTTTGGTTTCTGAGTTCATCTACGTCGGCGTTTTTTCTGTAAAAACGCGAGTTTTCACAAAAAACCCCGTTTTTTTTGTGCCTTCATTGAAAGTTTGAGAAGCTTTCTTTATCGCCATTTTCTGTATGATTATTATCAACTAGCTTAATACCCGGCGTTGCCCGGGTGCTTATTAATACAACATAGCATTCAGGGAAAAAAAGTTTGAAAGAGTTCTATTCATATGGGTATAAAATAATTTGCATCAATCTGTCTCTTAGGTACAAACTTGGAAAAAAACTAAAATATTACAGAAAGTTAAACGTTTACAGAAAAATAGTCTTATCAAAAGGTGAAAATTAAAGATAAATGTTATATATGCTTTGCCGCGTCCACTGGCATGAAATATATGCACATGGAAGTGAAAAAATTGCACCAATTTCACCCGCCAAATTTAAAATATTAACTTTTCTCTATTAATTGTTCCCACCTACAAAGTAAAAATTATTATAACTCAGAAATAAATCTATTTCTCGTTCTGAAGGCTTATCTCCATTACAGACGCAACTGTCGTCGCATTGCAAATTTGAAATTCAAATCCGTGGTTCTTTTTATAAAGTCCACATGAATTATGATTGTTTTTAACAAATTTCAATGCTAAAAGGAAATAGATGAGCCTTAAATTGAAAATTCATTACTTTAATCGTAATCAATGTTGGAAAATACTCATATTTAAAAATCTTAAATTTCATCAATTTGTATGCTAAAAGGCATATCTCGATTACAATATAAATAGGCTAGATTCCTATAAAAGGGTCATTTTTTGACACAAATTTAAATTTGAGCTTTTTAGATTTTTTAAAATTTCAAGACCCCGCCTATGAGAATTCTAGGGCATCAAGGAACCTCTGTGTCAAGTTTGATGAAAATCTGACGCAAACTGTGGATTTGTATAGAGAACAAGTATACATACACTCATTTTTATAGATATAGATTGTTACTGTTTCATAGCAACCACGTTTTAATTTAACAATGGATTTCATAGTTAATCACATCAGCGCGAGTTTAAATTTTATGTTATTTGGCAACGTTAAATTGTTATTGTTTTTGAAATGTTAAAGCAAGGCTTCACTAGATAGTGGGGGTATACAGGCTGTGTCATTTATTCAAAAGCCATGGGATAAAAGCAGTTGGGATTGTCCAGCGACATGTATTGAATTTTATGGTAACTTACATTATATAAAAATCAGATTACTTTACTTTTTAAGTACGATTTCAAAATTGAGTCTAAAAGTGTTATAGTTAGTTTTAAAATACTTTTTTTCCTCCTCAAGAATTTTTAATAAGATATTTCAGGTAAAAGATCAATAAATATGAAACTAAATTTTCTTAAAATATTAAATTTCGAAACAAAATTACATCTAATATCTTTAAACGAGCAATTCTTGTAAAGTTTTGGTTTTTGAGTTCATCTACATCGGCGTTTTTTCTGTAAAAACACAAGTATCCACAAAAAACCCCGTTTTTTGTGCCTTCATTAAAAGTTTGACGAGCTTTCTTTCGCTATTTTCTTTATGATTACTCTTATTGTTACTATTTCATAGCAACCACGTTTTATTATAACAATGGATTTCATATTTAATCACATTCGCGTAAATTTAAATTTTTATGGTATTTGTCGAACGAGTTTTGGCAACACGTTAGAATTATTACTGTTTTTGAAATTTAAAAGAGAATCGATCAAAGGGCAATTACACGTCAAATCAATCAAAAAAAAATAAGTTTTTGACCCGACCATCTCCGATTTTCACAAAATTTAGTATGAAGGACACATATGGCAAGATAAGTAATTCTGCAAATTTTTAGATTTTTATTGTAAAAATTATACGAAATACAGGGCTGTAAAAAAGCGTAAAAAGTGCGAAAAAAGCAAAAAGTTGTCACATTCCAATGACCGTAACTTTTCTCCTAATTATAACAGAATAAAAACTTAAATGCCGTTGCAAAGCTGAAGAATGGAGCTTTCTTTTGATATATTACATGACTTTATTGCGATAGGTTAAGGTTTCAAGGTCATTCACCGTGACTTTTGACCTTGAATATCTCAAAACACGCCCCCTTAGAATTTCTTCAAAAAAATATATTTTATAGCTCCAACACTATACTTCCGCTATACCAAAACTTAGACTGGCACCGCAATGGCAAGGTACTCAAAAAAAATCAGGAATGTTTACATGTTTTACATTAGGAACTCCGTATGTCAAGTCAGTCATTTTCTCGACATCACCATTTTCGATTTTAATGAAATTTGGTGTGAAGGACACATACAGCAAGATAAGTAATCCTGCAAATTTCTTTATTTGTATTGTAGAAATTGCGCAAAATACATTACTGTAAAAAAACGTTAAAAAGTGCAAAAAACACGAAAACTTGTAACATGCAAATGCTTGTAACTTCTCTTCTAATTACAGTAGAATAAACGTTCAAAAACCCATGTAAAGCAAAAGAATAAAGCTTTCTATTAATATACTACATCACTTTTTTAAAGAAAGGTTAAGATTGAACATCGTAAAAGACACTACCTTAGAATTTCTTGGGAGAAAAAGTATTTTATAGCTCTAACACTATTCTTCCACTGAACCAAAACTTAAGCTGGCACCACAATAAAAAAAATACTATTAAGACAGTTTACATATTTTTCTTAAATGTTTTACATTACTTCTCTCCTACTAAAATTTTTTTATGTGTTATTCCTGAAATATGTATATTTTCACAAATGAACAGGTTTCTCAAATAAGGACTAGAATGTAAAAACAATTTTATTTGATAAACATAATTTTTATCTGTAATTAGTAACAAATCTTGGAAATCAAAAACTGCAAGTTTTAGCCAATGACAATTACGATAACAACGATCAAAACAAAGATGTACTCAAACTCAAGTGAATACAAGGTTGAAACAGTTTTGTTAAATCCAATAGAACTTGATATGGAGGATATTAACGGCTATGTTGTAATGGTGCATGATAAGCATTGGTGGACTGACTGTGTTTTGGATGTGAATATTCTTACAGAAAAAGTCAAAGTAAGTTTTTTGCACCTACATGGACTATCTGAGTCATTCTTTTACCCACGGAAGCCAGATATTTTGGAAATGGACAAAACATCAGTAGTTGCGAAGGTTGACTTACAAACTGAAAGTGGTCTGACATATACTATCGAGTAAAGAGAAATGGAGATAGTCACCGAAAAGATGGCCTCACTTTCTTGAGGTCTGAAATGTTATTAACTAAAGTGCTTCAGTACGTGTAGGTATGAAAAATATTTTCAAAGGTGACACAATATCAGCCAGTAAGATGTGGAAAGCTTAAAATTATCAAATAATATCTGCAGAACTGTAAGCAGGATGTATATACCTGTTAACTGTACAATGCCTATCCACTGTGGAGCCAGGCCTTGCACCTTTTTCTTTTTCGGGGGATTACATTAAAGTCTTGTAATTAGAATTTCTGGTGAGTAATGTAATGATAAAACTACTTTTTTTCTCAAAAAAATTCGAGGCTACTTAATTAGTTGTTATAGAGCTTTAACAGATAATTTTATTAATGTTGGAGCAGAATTTCTAACATTGGTTGTTAAAAAAAACTGCCTCTATACGGAAAGCTTTGTCGTTGGCTAAAACTTAGTTTTTGATTTCCAAGATTTGTTACTAATTACAGATAAAATTATGTTTATCAAATAAAATTGGTTTTACATTCTAGTCCTTATTTAAGAAACCTGTTCACTTGTGAAAATACACATATCTCAGGAATAACACATAAAAAAATTATAGTAGGAGAGAAGTAATGTAAAACATTTAAGAAAAATATGTAAACTGTCTTAATTGTACTTTTTTATTGTGGTGCCAGCTTAAGTTTTGGTTCAGTGGAAGAATAGTGTCAGAGCTATAAAATACTTTTTCTCCCAAGAAATTCTAAGGTGGTGTCTTTTAAGATGTTCAACCTTAACCTTTCTTTAAAAAGTGATGTAGTATATCAATAGAAAGCTTTATTCTTTTGCTTTACATTGGTTTTTAAACGTTTATTCTACTGTAATTAGAAGAGAAGTTAAAAGCATTTGCATGTTACAAGTTTTCGTGTTTTTTGCAGTTTTTAACGTTTTTTTTTACAGTAATGTATTTTGCGCAATTTCTACAATACAAATAAAGAAATTTGCAGGATTACTTATCTTGCTGTATGTGTCCTTCACACCAAATTTCATTAAAATCGAAAATGGTGATGTCGAGAAAATGACTGACTTGACATACGGAGTTCCTAATGTAAAACATGTAAACATTCCTGATTTTTTTTGAGTACCTTGCCATTGCGGTGCCAGCCTAAGTTTTGGTATAGTGGAAGTATAGTGGTAAAGCTATAAAATATATTTTTTTGAAGAAATTCTAAGGGGGCGTGTTTTGAGATATTCAAGGTCAAAAGTCACGGTGAATGACCTTGAAACCTTAACCTGTCGCAATTAAGTCATGTAATATATCAAAAGAAAGCTCCATTCTTCAGTTTTGCAACGGCATTTAAGTTTTTATTCTGCTGTAATTAGGAGAAAAGTTACGGTCATTGGAATGTGACAATTTTTTGCTTTTTTCACACTTTTTACGCTTTTTTACAGCACTGTATTTCGTACAATTTTTACAATAAAAATCTAAAAATTTTCCAAATTACTTATCTTGCCATATGTGTCCTTCATACCAAATTTCGTGAAAATCGGAGATGGTCGGGTCAAGAAGGTGATTGATCTGACGTGGAATTGCCCCAAAATAAAGTTAGAATTAGGTGTGGGGCGCGGTAATCCGCTCGGTAAGTCGTCGGACTCGTAACCGGAGAGTCCCGAGACGATCATATAGAGGAAGCCCAGCTGATCAAAGATCCACCGTCTTCATTAATGGTGGCTGGGGGACGTTAAAAATGTTCGTGGTCATAAAATCCTCCAAGTGAAACGATACCTCTGGGGGATGCTGGGCCAAGGGTTTGCTCGGCCCTTGGGCCTGGTTCAAAAATTAACAGAGCGCTCTTCAGGGCCCCATCCCAGTTAAACCACGAGTTGTGGTATGTACGGTTGAACCTTGGAGTGTGAAGTGAAAGTCAAAACCAACTGGAACCAAATGCGTACTGGAGAACAGGGACTCTGCATCCATTCGCATCAAAGCCTCCCGCGCCTTCGGCTCCAAATAAAATGAAATTGGGTATGAGTTTACGGTGAGCATGGATTAAATAAGGTTGTGTTTTTTAAAACAAATTACAGCTGTTTTAAATGCGTAATTGCAACCAAAGGCTTAAAAATGCTTTTCAAGTTTATCTAAATAAGCACTTCGCATTTTAGAAAAAAAAAAAAAAAAAACCACGAGTTTACAAACTTTTTTTTTTTAAACCGAGCGGGCTCGGTCTCCAGGTACTAAACAATTAAATAAGCAAGTTTTTTGTAATTTTTCATTCCTCCCGTAGTTTCCATACCATTTTCAAGCAGATTAATCCACTGACTTCCTCAATGAAATATTGAATGTTTATTCCTTCCTATCGAAAATATTTTACTATTGTTCCGAACGGCTCTCCGAATAAGTTAAACGAAGAAGTGAATAATAACGTCCTTGTTTTAAACAGTCAATTTGAAACTTAATTAAAAGCCAAAGGCAGGAACTGATGTGAAGAAATTGGCTTTTCTCGAAGAATTATTATACGGAAAGCGCCTTTTATGAAAATTAACTGTGACCGTCACGGAGTAATTACACGTTGAATAATTCTTGGAGAAACTAAATCTGTTATTGAGCGTTTTGAAAGGAAGGCTGACGCAGTTATTGACATTTTATTAAAATTTCTGTTTCATGAAATTGCTCAGTTTCTTTTTAGCTTTGCTTATGTTGACAACTAGTTGGACATTTTATTGTCTTTAAATCACCTACATAATAGAAGACGTGTTTGAAAGAAGAAAATCACATTGAGATTATTTTGTAGATATTGCAATCGTTCTAAATTTTTATGAAACCGGTATAAAAAAAACCGCAGTTAAGTTTGATTGACATATCGTGTTAAAAACTGCTCAAGATTTAATAACGAACTGACAAGTCGGGTTTTCTTATATTCTAAATTTACTAGACCAGTGCTTGTCAACCTTTTTTACTTTACGGCACACTTCGCAGTTAGCTCGATCCTTGCGGCATACTACGCAACTTTCATGATATCAGTGTGGGAAAGGCATAAGAAAGAGAGAAAAGAACACACCATTTCTACACGAATAGAACAGTTATTGAAAATAACCCATTACATTTAATCGTATAGGTATTTAGTGGCTTTATGTAATAATTGAAGAATAGAAATTAAACTAAGGTCATGAACTTGTCTGATTAGTACTTCTATCACTCCCCCCGCCCAAACTTTCATTTATTACTACTAGGCCTGTCTTGAAAGGACACAGGCGCTACTTATTAAACTCTGTGCTGGAGAGAGAAACATGAAGTTTTTCAATCAAGGCTTTGTATAAAACCTCTTGTTCTTGAGAAGTGTCAATGTTGAGAATCAAGGCCGTATCCAGAGGGGGGGGGGCGCCCGACGCCCCCCCCCCGAAACCCGAAATGTTTTATAATGTAAAACAGAAAAAAAAAAGTTTTCTTTTTTTCTTAAAATTTCAAGCGGCAAAAAAAAAGTTTTTTTCCTTTTAACTATTAAACGAGTAAAAATTTGAAGAAGTACAAAAAAAAAAAAAAAAAAAAAAAAAAAAAAAAAAAAAAAAAAAAAAAAAAAGACAATTCAAATTCTCAATAGCTGCAAAACATACTTGAAAACAAGACTCTCATTAGCACTTCCAGCTCTCTTTCCCAAATCAATTCAGGCTCAAGGCAAGCTACTTGTCAGTTTGATCGGCGGCCCCACCCCCTCCCCCATAAAACTTATAAAACTTACACCACTCAGATTTTTACCCCGTAATCGCCGGGCTCCTAGTTTCCGACCAGGCTGAGATTGCTTCTCACCACCCTGATTCAATTAAGATGGTACTTTGTTGGTCCCCATTTATAAGCATTTGTAACCCTGGAGGGATTTTAATAGCAAAACATGTCTTCAATCAACAAGACCACACGAAAACGGATACGTGCACAGACCCTCTGCTTTGTTGGACGCTCACCAATCTTAGACAAAAGTTACTTTAAAAAAATTCCATTTATAAATGCTTAAAAACCTTGAAAATTTTGTTAAATGTAGCTGTAAACCTTGAATTTTAAAGTTTCTAACACAAATGGGGGGGGGGGGGGGGGTAGGTGGGCATCAAGTTGAGCGAAACTCAGCTCCTTGATTAAAAAAATATTCTGCGTAATGCAAAAATCATATTCCAGCATTTTTTGTAGCATATTTTCAAAAATAATTTTTTGTGAATCACATGTTTCATTTCTGACTATTCATTAAATACCTAATTCAGTATTTTAGAAGTTATATACTTTGTAATTGATTCCTTTATTAAGCACGAGAAAAAATATTACCGTACCTGTATTCTTTTTCGTTTTCTGCAGTACTAGTGATAGAAAAAGAAATTGTCGTTATAAGTATTTTTTAATATCTATTTTTAATCTTAAAAAGATCGGTCTTTCAAAGTTTTAACAATTTCGTAAGACTGTCCAATCTACTTATATTAAAAACTGAGTATCTTTCTCACTATCTTTCTTTCTAACTATCTTTCTTTCTATGTCACGCTACTTTCTCCTGAACGCCAATGAACTGAAAGTCGAACCAGGTACCGATAGATAGGTAATTTTTCAAGCTTCATTAGTTTCAATTGATATAATTATACGATTTAAATTAGCGAAGATATCAATTAATAAGTAGTCAAGTTTGAAGTGATTAAGCCTAATAAATGATTAAATATGAAATCCATTCTTGCAAACCGTCGTTGCTACGAAACAGTATAATAACAATGATAATGAGAATTTTGAATGAAGGCTTAACTAAATCAAACACGAAACTCATAAGCGGGCCACTTACGTAGAATTTTTATCGCTAGCTACTGGTAATATTTTGAAACATTTATTTGTTGAAGAGCCATCTGCTTATATTAAAAACTGAGTATCTATGTCTGCTTTTTTCCTTTGAGCGAGCTGAACTTACTGAAACTTTCCTCACCATCTTGAAGGCGTGAAGCATCTCAATAATTCGAATGATTTTATTTATATAGGAAAAAAGTAAAGGCGTGAAGCGCCTGTAAGCGAGCCGCCTTGGCGGGGAGTAGTTTCTTTAAATTTTTTTCTCACTACTTTCAGGGCACGAAGTGCCCGTGCAACGCCGGGCCACGTGCGTGGTATGTCTTGAAATCGAATGAACATTAAATTATATCAAATAATATAACTTCAGAATGAGGTAAAAGTTAGAGAGGGGGGACGTTATG